>CAIGRK010378024.1:0-12862 GCA_903798315.1 Fraxinus greggii | reverse complement strand
TTATAATATTTTACATTTATGTATATAGTTATTTATTCAATTTGACAACCGGTTCGATACCGATTCGACATCCGTTCGACTTTTTGACCTTGACACTCTTCCTTTTTCAGGTTGATGCCTGGGTCGATTTTTAAAACATTGGTTAGTTGAAATCAACTTTTTTGCTTTCAAATTTTCCAACTCTTAAACAGGTTTAATAATTATAAATTTTTCAACTTTTTTATATTTTGGATTTGATTACTTTTTTAGTCTAAATTTATTTATTTTCTCATTCATTTATTTTAGTGACAAATAATATGCCACAAAAATATTTTACCGACTCAATTATTTATGACAAATTGGATCGGATTGACCAATATCCATATTTGATTCATTTAGTTAACGGATTATCGGATTCGGGTCTTGATCGGGTTATCGGACTGAGACCATAAATTCATCTTCCATTAATTTCGTCGGATTCCGATCAAAATCCGATCAATTGACAGCCCTATATATAACTATATTTTAAATCCTTGCAAACCTCTGGACATCTCTATAGGAAATGTAACAGTAAATGATGGCTAGGCTGGGACGCTCCTATTGATTTCAGTTAATCAGATAACGATAACAAATATCGTAACAAATCAGAATCGTTTTATTTAGTCACCGACGTAAAATATGAGAGCATATATAGGGGCTTTGTCAGAGATATCAACTTGTGTTTTTTGCCCGAATCTCTGAGTAGTAAAATTTAAATACTATAAGAATTTAAATCGAACTATGAAGCCCTCCAAGGAGTCTGTTGCATTACGACACAAGTCGTATGCAGCCTTTCAAATGGGATCAACAGAAGAGTCAGTAGGTAGAATTTAAATTGGACCCACTCCTACTTAATATTTTGTTCATGGAAAAAATACACGACTACTAGACTCTAAGAATAATATTTTATAACTAACAATCTTGTAAATTAGTTTCAAATATCAGGTGGTAAACAGAATACAATAATATATAAAAATATATATTATATAGTCTATTTTTGGATAAAATATAATTCAAACCAGATCCCCAACAAAATGGAATTCTACCATTTATAATTTTCCACCTACAATCAAACAATATCTCTCTCTCTAGAATCCTTGATTTCCAAAATTCTCTCCTAATCACTACAATGTTTCCCAAAAATCTTTAATTTGGAGCCACAACATTCTTGTTCAACACATGACAGTAAGAATTCAGATGGAAAATTGATGAAATTTGTTTGGCTGGAGAAGATGAATCTTTTATTTTCAGTAATCTGATTTTTCCCAAAGCACACAAGTAAACCCATGATCAGATTTTGAAGGTTTGCATACATCAAGCTCAACATACAATTGATTTATAAGTTTGGAGTAGCTGATGAGATATATAGCAGTTTGGTTCATCTTGGTGGAACGCACACACAACATGCATTAGATGAAAGAAGATGATGAGATCGGGTATATTCAGTATATCTACTGCTAAGGCCATTGGACGTTATAGTCATTGTGAAGATGACGACTGAAAGAGTGATTTTAGCTCTCTTGTGCGCCATTGATTTATAATTTGATCATTAAAGTTTGTTAGACGATAAATCAATTATTTGAGCATTTTTAATTGAACAGGTTTCTGTATTTCATAATTCATAATTTTTTAACAGGTTTTGTATTTCATAAAATTTCAGCAAGATTGTAACCTAGTGACTGTGTTTAACAGTGACTATTTGTGATCAGATCAGTATAGCTGTCATTGTTTGTGACTATATCTATATAAGTTGTTATTGTTTGTGACTAGGCATGTGTTATCTGTGGTCAACTCTGACCAAATTTGTTTTCATTGTAACTGTCTATGACCAGGCATGTCTTAACTGTGACTATATGTAACCAAGTCCGTGATAACAATGACATGTGTAGCAAGACATAAGAGTGAATGTTTGTAACAAAATATGTTTACATTTAAAAGTTTGTGATCATGTTAACTGTGACTCGTTGTGACCATGTCTGCGTTAATTATAACTTCTTGTGACCAATAATGTGTTGAATGTAACATGTTGTCTAATTATTACTTGTTATCACAAATATATTATCACAAATTTTATTTGATAAAAATTAACCTAAATTAAATAGTAATCATAAAAAACAGCCTGCCATCCACATTAATGTAACAAATATCATCAGTATTATTGAAAAATGAAAATATTCATCTACATGTACGTTACAAAAAATAATTACAATCACATACTAATTACAAAACACACAAGATCACAATCACAAAACACAATTTATAGGTCACAATTATAAATTTTTTCGCAAATGACACGTTTCTATATATAACAAATTATTTATATAACCACACAGTTTGTACACCGTAAACTCATCACCACACAACAAGCTCCAAATTTGAAATCCATTAATAGATGGTGCCAAAATATGCGAGGGATCTAAAGAGAGAGATTAACGTAAAAAGTGGACTCTGCATAGTATACGAACCCTAACTTATGCCATTATGTGAAGAAATATGTGAAAGAAAATTATTTTTCTATGAAAAAAATGAAAAATTACGGAGAGAATATGAAGAGGGAGAAATGATAGTGACAAAGTTTCATTTGTAAATGTTGAGAGAGAGTTTTCTGCGCAAGTGGTGGATGTGGGGTACGAGGTGGGTGTGATGAGATAATTAGGACCTGATTATTGAATAACAAAACAATTAAACTTTGGATTTTGAAATTGAAACTTCAGACGTAGGGTAGACGTAGGGTTTGAGGTAATTTTCCGTTTGTCCCACTTGAGTTTAAATTTTAAATATTATCAACTATTCACATTAATCCAATTAATGGATAGTATATAATTATTTGGGCTTCTAGGCCCAACTATATAGAATCCAATTTAAACTATATTACATCGACGAGCACTCTGGTCCATGAATGCATGATATTTATAGTTACATGGTTAATATCAAATTCTAGGCTACATGACTTTCATTTATGACGTATGCAACTTACAAAAATGTCCCTAAAACTAGGGTCTTCTGAAAAATTATACGAAAAGCATTTTGTAAGTAGAAGATACTGTGTAAAATCAAGACTTTTTAATTAAAAAGTGAATAAAAAGTAAAAAAGTGACATAAATAAAAAAATGATATAGAATGTCACTTTTTAATTAAAAACTATGTATGTCACTTTCTCCATCATTAAAACTTAATTTACATTTAACACAATACAAAATCAATTAATATCTAAAAGAACTCTTATAAGCAAATTGAAAGCTTTAGTTAAAGATGTATTGTTTTATTAGAAATTGATTGACATTTTAATTAAAAAGTGGCAAACATGCAACGTCACTTTTAATGAAAAACTCACAAACCATGTAACTTGATTTTTCTTAATTGAAAAATGGTTTCGGATTGTAATAACAGACGAAAATTCAACTATCGTGTTGAAAGTTATGTGCGTTTTCGTACGTCCTCCTTTTTTTCTCCGCTTTTCTAATTGGTTGAGGATTTTCTCTTTTAATTGATCTGCATCATAAAGGATTCTCGCTAGCTTGCCCTCCATGATTCTCTTTATTCCCTTTCTTTTCAAAATGATTCAACCTCGAATCTCCACCATTATGTTGTTGACTGCCTTGCTATCAAAGGCACATTCTCCATGTCTCATCCGTTTAGGCACAATTAGCACCGATACTGCACATGAACTCCTTCTCTTCTTGAATTTTTCTAGCTTTTTCTGATTTTTTTTTCTTGAATTTTCTTTGTTGCTTTTTCCTGAATTTTTGTAATATGATTTTAGAGCTAAAACTTTGATACCAACTAAAATGAAACACATTGCAGGATGTACCTTGGAATCCACACAATATTTGATACGAACCCCAAGAAATTCACACAATATTTGGTACGGGTGGCTTCAATCAAAGCGTAAATATCCTCCCATAAATCCTACAAATACCATAAAGTGCATCATCTATCTTGTGCCCATTTTACTATCAGCGTAGAATCTGATTCCACCACCAGATCTGGAAATCCCAGTTCCTTTCACATAGCCAATCCATCCCTAAGAGCACGGGACTCTGATGTAGTGTTGATTTGTACCTTTTCTTAATATTCTTATTAGAGGTACTTACAGAAATACCCTTAATTTTGGAATGCTCTTGAAAAATTAGACTATGATACAAATAATACAAAACGTAAGAAATACGGTGAAACAACGATGGAAAAAAGGGTGAGGGCTTCAAAATATCGAAATCTTCCAAGATCGAAATCAAGCAAAACAGAAATTATAAGGCGAAATGTTGCAAAACTCAAGCCCTTATAATATCAAGGGTTGCTTCAACTACCTTTTTTTAAAGTTTATGATTTATGCTTATCTATACCATATTACTATGTCTTTATATCGTCAAAGTATTGATTTCTACTTAACTTAGATAATTTTCTCTTGTTTCAGTTTTGGATCTGTTCGTAAGCAATTGGAAAAGAAAGAATGATAAATTGATGATTGGGTGGAAGGTTTGGGGACTAATGTGTACATGAGAAGAAGTTGAAGAACCAAAATAGAAGTAATTAGATGTTGGAGGACCAAAATTGAGGAAAGAATGAAGATGACTAGATTGCAAATTTTGAAAGTGATTATAACTAGGTGCCTAATTATATGCATAAAGCAGCCACCCGGTGTTGGAAAACGAAAATAGGAAAAAAAAAATGGGTGGCAAGGCGCCCGCTCGATTGTCTACTGGGCGCCTACGTAGACCAAATAATTCAACTCTAATGAGGAAACTTCTTCTTGGGCCAATCTTGCACAATTTTTGGATACATTCTAGGGCAGTATAAATACCAACTATCAACACATTTAGGTGGGGAGAATTGATTGCAAGAGGAGGCAAATAATGGAAGAGTGAAATCCAAACATCAAATTCAAGAATTTCGAGTGATGAACTATTTTTATTTCTTTTGTTCCTTCTTCACAACATGTTAGGTTAAAGTAATCTTGTGCTAGATCACAATGAATCTTGTATTATGAAACTTTAACGTTTGAATATTATTTTTGATATTAAAGCACGTCTTTAATTTTGAACAATTCTAATGACAGTTATTTTTTCTATAATTACTTGATCACTAATTGTATGAATCTTGTGATTTGTTTTACTTTCGAGATATTGAAATTAAGTTAGACATAGTCATAATTATCGTAAAGTCCGATAAGGGATATAAATATATCGCTATACTTTACGTGATATTTAAATATTTACAAATCCATTAGTTTATTCTTATATGCTCGCATCCGTCATAAAAAGCCGGGTCACATGTAAAAATATGTTTAATTCTACTCAAGAGAGATTATTAAACAATTTGGGAATATTCATCTTCCTAATTGAATCTTATTGTCAAATTCAAAGGTTCGGAGTTAAATGGCGAATTGATACAAGGGGATTCGGGATCCCTGTTCATCTTTCATCAATAGATTTTCATCAAACTTGCATAAATCACAATTTCACATCGAATTTTGTTAAGCTAGGTCTTGCATTTTAAGCAGAATAATTAGTGACAAATTGCCAAGTTTCATACTTTTGGTTAAGGTTAAGTTCATTAGAGTAAAACCAATACAATCTCTGCTCTGTGTATGATACTTGGACCACTTATTAAAAAATCGTGCACTTGCGGTATTTCAAACGAAACAAATATTTTCATGACAAGTTTTGGCGCCGTTGTTGGAGATTGTTACTTTAGTTTGGATTCAATTTATTTTAGTACTAATTCGAATTTCTAAATGTTTTCTTGTATTTTTATTTTCATTTTAGTTTGTTTTTCTTTTTTCCTCTTTTTCAGGATATAAAAAGATCAAAAATAACATGATAACAGATGTCTGTGGTTGATTTCAATAAAATGCTCATATGTGACTTCATCATAAGACGACAACAATTGGCAGTTCAAGAAATTGATAAGGGCGATATACATGTGTGAGATTTCATTATAGGACAACAACTACGAGATATAAAAGTGGAATGTGAATTTGATGAAACTGTCATGGGTGATTTGTCTATTGCATATTTCTCTCACCAAAATTTGAAATAGGTGATTTGCCTATGAAATTATTTCTTCTGTCAATTATTAATGAATATCAATTAAGGAATCATGTCCACTAGTTTTCCAACAAATACAACAAAAAAGAGGAAACTTTCCATGAAGATATTATTTCTTTGCCAAAAGTTTTGGATATGGACGTTGAACTCAAGAAAGCTTCAATTAAAGAAGAGGAGCATGAAAAGATCGAGAAATTAATTATAAATGGCCAAAAGGAATTTGTAGCATTCAAAGAAGAGGAAATTAGCCAGCAATCCATCTACTTTGTAGTTTGCTCAACGATTGAGTTTGTAAATAAGCCTTATGAGGAGTTGATGTGTACATTGCTGAGTTCGAAATGGGTGATGAGGAAAGTCATACTACTTGGAGAAGGGTAAAATCGTACTACTTGAAGAAGAGTAATGTTAAAATTTGAAGGAGAGTTGAAATATGGAACAAATTCAAACTGAGCAAGCTAAGCAGGACCTCTAAAGTCATATTCAAACTACCATGATTAATGCTCGACTAGAGTCCATCTAAAGACTTAAATTAAACGTTTAATGGGAGGCAACTCATTTTCCTAACCCTTTATCTTTTATTTTTATTGTCTATTGCATTACATATAGCCTTAGAGATTGCATTAGTATTTTAGGGCCATATTTATTAACTTATGCATTTTAGGTAGCATTTTAAGACTTGCATTAGTAACTTAGACATGTTTACTTATTAAGTTCATTTTACTTAGGCTCATCGTCAATATACTAGCATTATATTGAGCTTACATAGATGTGATATGCATTTTTAAGGTTGCATATAGATTTCAATCTCCAAACCAATTTGAAAGACCTACCTTTTCCTAGCTATATGATTTTTGTAGGGATGCACGCTATGTTACATAGTCTTTCTGAAATTTAGAAGATTAGAATTCTTTTGGTGTGAATTCATTGCAAATATTTAAACCTTTTATGCTATCACTAATATTTATTTTAAATTCTTGGAATAGAAAATTAAACCCTCGCAACAAAACAAAGTGGCAGTTGTCATAACGTCTATCGGCTTGACCAACTTCATCCTTCTCTCTTTTTGTATCTACCCCTGGGGAGTTTCTAATCCCTACTCTTTATTTAGATTATTTTTACTCTTACATTGGGGAAAATGTAATATTTTTGTTTGGGTCTGGGTAAGTATTATGGTACTTTGAATATATATTTATTTCTCAACTATTGATCGAGTCTATATAACTGCGTAAATTTTTAATAGAAAATTTTGAAAAATTCAAAAATAATGTCTAGTTTAGCATTGGACGACTTTTTGCATATGATAATATTGTTTGAATTGAGTACAACTTTAGCTAGAACTAGACAACATCATAACTTATGTTTTTACTTGAGTACTTAATCATGTTAGACTTGTTTACTTGAGCACATGAACATATTCTCTTATCACTTATGTTGGAACATGACTTGATTATGTGGATTTTATTGTTGATGTGTTGACCTAGGCTTGAATAGAATCCCCAAATCATTAATATAGAAACCATACTGCTAAAAAGAAGTTTGGGGAGGGTAAGGTCAGTACTTGTTTTCATAGAAGTTTTATGGTTTGAAGTTACTGGATCAGATTTTTAGTTGAAGGAGTTTATGTTAAGAGTCTAGAACGAGCACTGAACAATTTTAATATCAAAAGAAAATATGATATATCTAATATTTCTTTTAGTAGCCTTTATGACTCGAGTAATTAAGCCTGTTAGGATATCTAAAATCTAGTTCCTTATGATCATCTATACTGGGAGTCATCGGCCTAAAACTCACTACAGATGTTATACAGAAAGCAAATGAATGATGTTATAATAAAAACCTGGAATTTTCTATCTATTAATGAANTTCTTTTAGTAGCCTTTATGACTCGAGTAATTAAGCCTGTTAGGATATCTAAAATCTAGTTCCTTATGATCATCTATACTGGGAGTCATCGGCCTAAAACTCACTACATGTGTTATTTAGAAAGACTAATAGAGAGAAGTCTTACACATAAGATGATTAATAAAAAAAGGAAAAAAAAAATAGCAACAATCAAAATATATTTGTGGCGAAAGAAAGAAAAAATGGATTTAGATTATCAAAAGTGAGAGGTGCCAAGTAAGGTCTTTGAGATTTGAATTCTAGAAACCGACAGTGTGCTTTTGAGAAATACTTACCATCTTTTAAGTTTCAAGTATCTAATTCTGACCACTTTGTGTAGAAAAAATGTGTTTTAATGATTCTTAGGAACCCACATTGGCTAAAAATACCTTGGTATTGGAGAGAAAAGCATAAGAAGTGATTTTGTATGAGAGGTATGAGGAAAAACTGACTATGAAAGCATTAGAATTATGAGTGAATCAACAACAATTGATTGATTGTGTTCTAGTATGTGTGTGAGTTCAATGTTGGCTAAACACACATACTAAGTCGAGCATCGGATAAGTGAACTTTATTTTTGATTTTGTTTGGATCTTCCAAAGTGTTGTTTAAATTTGGACCTAAGGCATATGGGAACCATTTCAACATTGAGTCTATTATTTGTGATGTATTTCAGGTAGTAATAGGGTTTATGCCTGAGTTTTGTTTGGTTTTGATCGAGGAAGAATAAGATTTTAGTTTGAGAGTATTTGATAAATACAATTTGTGCATTATCTAGGCCATATTACTAAATTTTATATTGTCAAAGTATTGATTTTTACTTAACTTGGGTTAATTTTCTCTTGTTTTAGTTTTAGATCCATTTGTAAGCAACTGAAAAAGAAAGAAAGACGAATTGATGATTGGATGGAAGGTTTGGGGACTAATGTGCACAGGAGAAGAAGTTAAAGGACCAAAAAAGAAGTAATTAGAAGTTGACGGACAAAAAATTGAGGAAGGAATGAAGAAGAGGACTAAATTGTAAATTTTGAAAGTGATTATAACTAGGCACCCGCCCAGTTATATGGACTGGAAAGCCACCCAGTGTTGGAAAACAAAAATAGGAAAAAATGGGTGCTTGAGTGCTCGCCCGATTGTCTATTGGGCGCCTGCCCAGTCCAGACCCGATTGAATGCTATTTTCGTTCATAAGTAAACTCCATCAAGGAAACGTCTTCTTGGGTAAATCTTACACGATTTTTGGACTTTTTCTAGGATAGTATAAATACCAGCTATCAACCCATAATTGGATGTAGAAAATTGATTGCAAAAGGAGGCAAAGAACGGACATTGAAATCCAAACTTCAAATTCAAGAATTCCAGGTGATGAACTATTTTTATTTCTTTTTTTTCTTCTTCACAGCATGTTAGGCTAAACTAATCTTGTGTTAGGATCACGATGAACCTTGTATTATAAAACTTTAACATTCGAATCTTATTTTTGATATTAAAATACGCTTTTAGTTTTGAACAATTATGATAAGATTTATTTTCTCTACAATTACTTGATCATTGATTGTACGAATCTTGTGACTTGTTTTACTTTTGAGAGATTGAAAATAAGTTACATATAGTTATAAATGTCGTAAACTCCTATAGGTAATAGAAATATACCTCTATACTTTACGTGATATTTAAGTATTCACATATTCATTAATGCATTATTATATTTTTGCATCCGTTATAAAGATACAGTCGGGTCACATGTACGAATATGTTTAATTATACTTGAAAGAGATTATTAAACAATTTGGGAATATTGATCTTTCTATTGAATCGTGTTGTCAAATTCAAATGTTTGGAGTTAAAGGGGGGTTGATACAAGGGGATTCTGGATTCTAGTGCGTCTTTCATCAATAGATTTTCACCAAACTTGCATAAATAGCAATTCTGCATCGAATTTTTTGAAGTTAGATCTTGCATTTTTTAATAGGACAAATCGTCAATTTTCTTAGTTTCTGTTAATGTTAAGTTTATTTGAGTTTAAACTATTACAATCTCTGTGTGTATGATACTTTAACTCAATATCTATTTTACTACTTGCTAACAAATCGTGCACTCACGATGTTTAAACGCAACAAATATTTTCGTAACATTTTCTTCCCCAAATATGCAACTAATCAACAAAAAATTATAGATTTTTATGCTTAGAATTTTTTACTCAATTTCTTCATATTTTGTTCAATTTGATGTGGCTGAGAATTTTTTTTTTTTTTAGATTAATAATTTTTAGTATATATTAAAATTCAAACTTGTATGAATTGGATTGAGTTAATATATATGAAAAATAAAATTTGAATAAGAATACAAATTCGAATGTTTGTTTTACATTAAAAAGTGAAATGATTTATCATTTTATTTCTATTTTTTGTTAGTTCACTAAAAGTTAAAGGTGACATACTCTTGTCATTTTTTAAACAAAAAAGTCTCACCTTTCATTTGCATTTTTTTGGCAGATATGGAAAACATTGACATCTTTATTTGTTATGGAAGCAAATGGGAACATGATAACGAATATAAAGATGATAAAATGATTAAAATTATTGTCCCAATAAAATGTACAGGCAACAACATTTGTTAAAACGTGTCACCTTTTTGCTAAAAATGTGACTAAACTCAAACAAGCGATTGACAAAAACTCAAGAAGGTGACAATCTTTAAAAAGTGAAAATTAATTTTGGTGAACTAATACAGAAATGTGCAGTTCTAATTATTTTTAAGGGTATTAATCTAATATTTTATTTTCAGGGGCAATGGACAAAATTTGTCCTCCTTCTTATTGATTTTATTACTATTCTGTAAATTTATCATATCTATCAATGTATTTTCTCAATTTTTATTTATATATCATCAAGTGAAGATATTTGCTTCGGAATAAGCATGGAAATCAAGCGTACATGAGTTCTGATTAGAGTGATAATATAGTGTAACATATGAAATATAGTAATTAATTGAAAAATTGAAATTTAGAGCTACTAATGTAACCAAACAAAACAATGTGGCAATACTTTAACAAACTAAGGCAACAATATAAAAGCCACCGCTAAATGAACTCCTTGCATGAAAAATCAATCTACCCATGAATGAATGGGATAGTAGTAGCAAAAGAAGTAAGCTTGTAAGTTACATTATTCCGTCAAGGAGAAGAAAGAAGCATGAATCACATCAAACTTCTCGAAGCGAAGCTACAATACCCAAAAAAATTAAAGCATTCAAAGAAAAAGAACCTCCTGATTTAATAGACCAACTTATAAGCATCTAGACTACTTCTCTTAATAGAGTTGACTTTATAAAATGAAACCCCAAGTCTTAATATTGTATCAAAGCTCATTAAGTATCAAGAGCAATTCGATCCGATTAAAACTCAAAAAAAAAACGAAGACACAGATTTCAAGATTGATCTACTCAAACAAGCCACTATCTTGCAGAGACATGTTAAGAGATAAAAATCTCACATCGAATAAAATTTGGAGTATGAGGATTTTTATATAGAAGTTGAAAAGTTGTGTCCAAAAGACAGTCGAAAAGTTGTGTCTTCAACCGACATGACCCGTTTAGAAAGGCAGCTCAACCGTCAACCACCAGTTTCTAGAAGATGCCACGTGAAGAGTACAGATAATTTGGGGAAATAAATAATATAAATAAATATATTGTTTTAAAAAATAACAAAATAATATAATTCAAATATTATTTTATCAAACATACACACACACACATACACACACACATCAACTTGGCCAAAGCCCTACGACCCGTGACCCGGGCCACTGGCTGGTCGGACGAATGGCGGCGACGCACGTATGTGGGTTTTGGCTCAACCTGTAGGTCCTCTTCCCTTCAAAGTCTATTGGTACCCCTTGAGACTCAAACCCAAGTTTCATACTTGAGCAATATAAAGTGGTTTCTATTCTTCTAATTTTCTTATGTGTGATTGTCATTTTTCAATTTCCCACCAATTTTTATTCCCAATTTATTCAAACTTCAAGTGGTCATTTTTTTGCCTTAATTTCTCATTCAACCTAAATTGGTTTTGAGAAAATAAATACATTATATTAATTTGTTCATGGAATAGAATATAGTCGACCAAAGAAATCTTTTATCCAATTATCGGGACCTACTAAAATAATTGGTCAAACCAACTAATTAAAACCAATTTCCCAACAACCACTCACATGAATGAAAATTAATGCAATAGATTATGCAAACATTATAGAGAGATCAGTCGTAATGTTATTACATCTGGATAGATACCTTATGGGTTTGAACCTTCCGTAGTAGAATACTATGGAATTTACTTGGATAATAAGTGAACGCGGCATCTTGAACTGTCAGCCATTGGTGTAAATCAAGACAATATTATCAACACAATAACCCCCAAGCATTTTCGAGTTCTCACTGCTGTGTTCATTTTGATTCTACAAAACTCTTAAATTTCATAAGTGCTTTAGAAAATTCAAGCATTTGAAACATTCTCATAGAAGTGGCCCTACTTCATACTTGTGAAGGTGATTTCCTATTAATAGTACCTGCCATACTCCACTTAGATAGTCCAAGGTTTAAGAATTATTAAAAGTATTACTTAACCTAAATTTTTCGGCAGATTGATCTTTTCCTATCGTAGGAATGGGTAGGAGTAAACTCCGAAGTGCTCTTCGAATTTTCATAACTTAGTTGTCCCATTAAACCAAGATTTTGGGATCTCCAGTTAGCAAGGTTGGGTTACCATTGCAAAGATCCTTACGTAGTAGACTTTGAGCCCATTCCCCTTGACAGACAATATACTTGATCTCCTGGTAAGCCTTTGGTTAGTGGATCCGTGAGATTTTCTCTAAATTTTACATAATCTATGAAACTATCACCATTTGAGATCAACTGCTT
>CAIGRK010377972.1:0-14130 GCA_903798315.1 Fraxinus greggii | reverse complement strand
TATTGTGTTCGTTGCCCGCTTCTTTTTTTTTTTCATTTAGATACACGATCTTGTATAGCGTGATACTCTCACCATAGAGGATGTATATGATACTTTATATTCAAAAGAGAAGGATGAAGCAAACCTCGCGGAGAACATTGATGGAGATCTTTTGGCTATTTCTATCGTCGAGTCTAAACTAGAGGAGGATTGTATTCTTAATTCAGCATATGTGTTTCATATGTGTCATAATAAAGATTTGTTTACTACATATGAAACAGTTTTCAAAGTTGTCGTGGTTATGTGAAATAATGCACCTTGTCGGGTTGTTGGAATCGGTACGATCAGATTGAGGCTTTTGGATGGAATAATTAGAATACTTGGCCACGTTCGACATGTTCTGAATTTGAAGAAAAATCTTATCTCGTTGTCCATCTTTAATTCAAAAAGTTATGAGTTCTTTGGTGGAGATTGAGCTTTGAAGGTTTGCATGGGTGCCCGGTTGTATTGGAGGGACAAAAAAGGTCTCAATTATACATCTTGCAAGGTCGTGCAGAATCTAGAAGAGTCAATCAGCACAAGTTCAATACCGTGGTGGACATTCAGTTTGGTACAATACCTTTAGGAGCTCATAAATGGTTGGATTTGAAGAATACTGCTCGATGAAATTCTGGAGATATGAATAATATGTTACCATCGTCTGCGGTGCCATTGTATTCAATTGCTAAGGGAAGGACTCGGTGGTAAATGGTATGCGTATGTTGATTTTGTTGAGCATGCTTTAAGTGGAGTAGAAGGTGTACAATCTAGCAAGAATCCTTCTTAAAGCATTTGGGTTTGATTTTGCTTTGGGGTGTGTTACAACCCATTTTGATAAATTATAAAATCNGTACAATACCTTTAGGAGCTCATAAATGGTTGGATTTGAAGAATACTGCTCGATGAAATTCTGGAGATATGAATAATATGTTACCATCGTCTGCGGTGCCATTGTATTCAATTGCTAAGGGAAGGACTCGGTGGTAAATGGTATGCGTATGTTGATTTTGTTGAGCATGCTTTAAGTGGAGTAGAAGGTGTACAATCTAGCAAGAATCCTTCTTAAAGCATTTGGGTTTGATTTTGCTTTGGGGTGTGTTACAACCCATTTTGATAAATTATAAAATCATTATGATTTTTGGGAATTTGAGATAATTATACAAGAGTAGTTCTTTGATTCATTGGAAGAGGTGGTTGGTTTCACACCACCTGTGTGATGCATTACCCTTCCGCGAATCATCTTAAACTATTTCAAGCAATATTGTCGCGTGAGAATAGAAATTTTTAACTGTCCTTCGCTAATTTTCTAAAACCTTGCTATTAATTGCAAACAAAATTAATGTCTAGAACTTCATATCTAGGAAATAGTACAATCAACTCTAAAGTATGTTCAATGAAATTTAAACAACGGTAATCCGACCTCATAGGGATGATCATGAAATTATCTAGTAATAGGCTATATCTTTCGAAATTTAATCAAGTCCTAGAACTCACCCAACATCATCTTTAGCTCAAAACTATGTTTATTATAACCAAAGATTAATTTAAGATTCCTAAGGTAACCAATTCAAATTTCCTTAACAAAACCGAGATGTTGTCTTAGTCTAACTAGTATCTATTTATATAAACACCTGGTAGGTATAATAATGTACAATATCTATTCTAGACATTATTCTCCTCTCATTCTATCACACCTTCTAATTTATGCGTCGGAGGGCATTTAATTACAATCCCATGAGCCCCTTTTGACATGATCTCATGATGCAAGTACATTTATAGTGAAAGAATTTAAAGCAAGAGCAAAAGATAGAAAAGAGATGATTCAACTTCAACACAAACAATAAAGAGGCGTTCAGCTTGTGATGAATAAGAACGCAATATAATGGTTCATAATCGCAAAGAAATGCGAAGATGTTCATAATTTTGTTGAAGGCTATAATTCGGACAGCATGAGTAACAAGAAATATACATAGCAATGTAATCCTATCGGAATTATATTGAAAGGCCAAATGCACCTGAATACAAGGTCGTAGAAGAAACGAAAGCATCAAGTGACCCTGGCATCTTCCATCTCCTTGGTGAGATATCTCGAAGACTCAACCCAAGTCCAAATTTATATCTGGAACTATATTCAGAATGGATTACAATTCACATAGTAAGCAGACCTGAGTATCATAATAAATCTTTGATGAACTCAAGGTTTAATGTGTCACGAACAAGGAGGAACACCCCGAGAACTATAACAAGCATAATGCCAGATGACATAATCTGCTGCTCTAATTCTAATGGAAGCTTTCTCCCACCTCTTACTGCTTCTATCAGGATCAATGCCAACGAGCCCCCGTCTAAAGCAGGCAGAGGAAGAAGATTTATTACTGCAAGATTAAGATTTAAAACAGCTGCAAATTGGAAAAGGCCATCAATGTTTGACTTAGCAACTTCTGCACCAACGGCTATAATGGCAACAGGACCCGAAACCTTACTGGCAGATTGAGAGAAATTTAAGAATGTCTGTTTCAAACTGTCCAGGACATTCGATGTCAAGCCCCAAAATTCACGTCCCGAGTAACTAAAAGCTTCCATAATATTCTTTGGTTTAATCTTCGAAATCTTAACATTTGGTGATAATTGAACTCCTATCCTACCAGTTCCATCTGAATTCTCGTCAGGGGTGACATAAATCTCAACATTCTGCTGTCCCCTTCCAATCTTAAACAATATATTTCTTCCAGGGCTTCTCTTAATAACATCAACAACTTCAGAAACTAAATTAGGACCTGTTTTTGACAATTCAGTATCATTGACAGCTAAAATAACATCACCAGGCAGTACCCCATCCCGCGAAGCAGCCAAATAAGGCCTAACCTCAGGCACAAGTACCCCAGGAAAGGCCTCTTGAACAGGCAATCCAACAGACAACACTTGTGCGAAGATTATAACATATGCAAAGATAATATTAGCAATTACACCAGCAGAAATAACAAGAACCCTATCAAATATTGGTCTATTTTTCAGTAAGTTCACATCATCCACTGGAATATCACTCTCAGGATCATTATCAGGGAAACCCACAAAACCACCTAGAGGAAATGCTCTAATCGAATACTCTACATTGTTTGCATTAAATTTTGCTAAGATCGGACCAAACCCAACTGCAAATTTACTCACGTGGATGCCCTGAAGATAAGCGGCCAAAAAATGACCACTTTCATGTACAACAATGATAGCAGTTAACACTCCAGCTGCTTCAATAACTGATTGAGCACTCTCAAACACACCAAAATCCAGCCCAGCAATGGCCTTTGTCCTAAACCTTTCCCTCACACTATTATTGGACAAAAATGGGTTCTTGGAGTGAAAATTGGAGTATGAACCGCCAGAAACTGAATGAGATACTGATTTTGACAATTGGGTTGTAGTTTTTAAAGGAAAATCTGAGATGGGTGTCTTTGAATTAATCAATCTAACGAGAGTGTATGAGGAAGAAGAGGATAATAAGCTGGTTAGCATTGTGATATTTTCTGATAAGATTATTATGAGGAAAAGATAGGCTTAACGAGTGAAGCGTAGATAGAATAGAACAGAGTGCAAAAATTGGATAATTGGCGATTTGTGGAGGCGAAGCAACTTAGATGTTCCAATCCGAATCTCTCACCTCAAGTTTTCCCCCTTTTTGGGTTATTTGTGTAGTTTTTGGGTTCCAAATACGGGGTCTAAAATATGAGAAAATGGGCCCAACTGTCTTTTAAAAATATTTTAAATTATTTTTTTTATAAAAAATATTAAAATTGAAAAATGTCCATGTTAGTGATGAGGTAGGGATTCAAGCGCAATACATCACTACTAAGACGTGGCCTGTTGATCTCATTTTTTGTACCGTTAACGTGGATAATAGAAATCGAGCCCACTTGTATCCACGCAAACTGATTCTAACATGTGTAGACAAATTACTAGTCGATAATATTTCGAATTTGAACATGGAAAAAGCTTGATAACACAAGACAAAACTGTTTGGACAGCGGCAAGATATATGAGGGAAATTGCACGGTAAGGAACGATCAACAAAAAATCAAATTAAATATCAAGATCAAAGATCTAATTTTAGCTACAAAAGATCAAACTCAAAAGGAGAGAATATATAGCTTATATTTGATGTATTAGCATTACTTCCAAATGACACAAATGGAGGAATATTTATAGTATTAGATGTAAAATGATGACCATTGAATCTAGCCTGTAGCACATTAAATGCCTCCAAAAAGGAACATCCACCCTACAACCCATTTTGACAAGACTTCAACATATTACTCATTACAGGAGTCAAATCAATCATTCCAACAAGATTTCATAAATTTATGATCTTTAAATGTAGGTCGTCACTTATTGTGGTAGAGTTTCGGATTCGACTTCATTGCGCCTCACCACTTTGGCAGAGTTTTGGATTTGACTTCGTTGAGCCTCACAACTTCTGTAAATGGACTTGCAGAGCTTCGGATTTGACTTCGTTGCGCCTCACAACTTTGACAAAGTTTTGAATTGGACTTTGTTGAGCCTCACCATTTTGGCAATGGACTTCAGCAGGGCCATTCCCATGGAACCATTTCTATGAAAATGGACTTCAGTGCTCCAGATTTAGTGGACTTTGGTAGTTCTATGCACTCTACGTAGGATGCCACGTGGCTTTAGCAAAGGGCTTCAATGGATCGGACACGTGGGACGCCGGTGGCAAAGCGTAACAATAGTCCACCAAGTCCTAAATATAGATATTGATATCATAATTGGAGTTCGAAGTTGAACCTGATTCTTGTATGTCGTCTTATCTTTATGTAGTGTCGAACTGCTGAAACTCCTTGTTATAAAAATAACTGAAATTTGTTTGGTAAGTCGAAGCAGAAAAGTGCTGAACTACTGAGGCTCCATGTTTTAATTAAACTAGCTGAAATTTGTTTGGTGAGCCGAAGTAAGGAACTTAGTTTAATTAAAATAGCTGAAATTTGTTTGGTGAGTCAAAGCAGTGAAGTGCTGAACTGTTGGGGCTCCTTGTTTTAACTGAAATAGTTGAAATTTTTTGGCGAGTCGAAATAGGGAAGTACTAAAATTCTGAGGCTCCTTATTTTAATTGAAAATGAAGCATGCTTTTGGTAAAAGTGCCAATTATTTTATGTTTTTCTACATTACCAAGAAAAGACAAATGAAGTATTTCGATTTGCAATATATGTACAGTCGTTCCATATTGAACGCGCAATGATGGCCACACCGCTGCATTTTGAGACCGACCGTCGAGGCTTGTATATGAGTCACACGCATCAATAAGTAAAGCTGTTTGAATTCAACGCCTCAGATGAAGTTAAAAATGGACGCTTCAGATGAATTATATCTAGATCCATTAGCTGAGCTTCGTCTTCTCTTTCTATAAAGCCCAAAACCTGCCATTATATAATTTTTTACCTTTGTAAAAATCTTCAACTCTCCAACATTCAAAAAACTTTTTCGGCCATTTCTGTTCTCCGACGACGTCATGTTTTTGAGCTTCTTTTTGTTTGGGTAATTTCTCTATCTTCCTATCCCTCATTCCATATTTTTTCAATTTCAATATCTTTTGGGTCCAGTGTTAGCATTGGGAGGGTAACCATTGCCAGGGTTGGGGAGCAAGCAATGTCTGGGCGGTCGAACGAAGGATTTTGGGCCATGGGTGAAGGTCCCATCGATTATAAGGTGGGGTGCGGCTACAAGAATCCCTATTGCTATGACCTCTACCAAATCAGTTGAACTTAGGGAGAAGTATAGAATCCCAGATTCTATAGAACTTTTAGAACTCGAGGCCCACAAACGTGCCTGTTATCCAAAGCTGGGTTGTATGGCAGTTAGCAAATTTTTGTTTAGGGGGGCAGATATGCGTCTACCTCTACACCCATTTCATAGTGCGGTGATGATGTCCTATATGTTGGCTCCTACCCAATTATGCCAAATGTGTGGAGCCAATTTAGCTTCATCATCGAAGATATGTATTATACGTCTTGGAGAACTAATGAGGTAATCCATTTTGGGATTTGATCTTCTTTTCCTAAGCTTGTTAGCTTCTTCTTTGTTATCAGGAAGGACCTAATTTTTAAGGAAAACTACTATAGGTTGCATCCATGTAGGCGTTCCTTCTACCAACATTACCTCTTTTCCTTTAGCAGTGGAGAGTTCTGAGAGGTGTTCAATTGACAAAAACATTAGTAGTTCTGAGTCCTTACTACTAGCCAATTTGGACATGACATCAATTTGACTGACTATTAGCTAGGAGTCATTGTTAATGAGCAACCTCTTCACTTGTATTTCTTTACCCAAACTTAGGTCGGCTAGTAATGGCTCATATTCACCTACGTTGTTTGTAGCCTTAAACTCGAACCTCACTGCACAATTGTGTTTATGTCCCTCGGGCTAACAAGGACCACTGACTGCTCCTAAGCATATTTCTCCAAATGAACCATCCACGAACAAGTTCTACGTGTGAGGCTCTGCGGGCTCCATTATTTATTCCATTTTCGGAATGTTGGCAAATTTCGCCTCTGGTTGACCATGTATCCTATTAATTTGCCGAAGGCAACACCAAACGCACACTTACGAGGGTTCAACCTCATACTGTGTAACGACCAGACCTTGCGCCGGAGCGGTTATCATATCGTACATACTGTCCGCTTCGGGAGAGCCTATGCCCATCTTATCCCTCAAGAATTTCTGACTCGTCCCCCAGAATTCGAACCCAAGACCTCTATCATATGGGAGACTTAAGCTCAATTGGTACCAAATTCAACTTAAGTCTCCCATATGATAGAGGTCTTGGGTTCAAATCCTAGGGAACACATCAGAAATTCGTGTGGGATAAGTTGGGCATAGGCTCTCCCGAAGCAGACAGTATGTACGATATGATAACGGCTCCGGCGCAATGTCAGGACTTTACAAAAAATGTGCATTTTTTATAACGATCCAACCTTGCACCAGAGCCGTTATCATATCGTACGTACTATCCGTTTTGAGAGAGTCTAGGCCCATCTTATCCCTCACAAATTTCTGACGCGTCCCCCAGGATTTGAACCCAAGATCTGCATCATATGGAAGACTTAAGTTGAATCCTGGTATCAATTGGGCAAGTACATCCTGTACCTCCATAAAATTTGGAAAGTTATATCCAGGTGTGTTACATGGTCATTTACCTTTAAGCTTTTCATAAGCATATCATTCACGTAGACTTCCATTGTTTTACCAATGATGTCGGCAAACATTTTGTTTACAAATCTTTGATAGGTGGCCCCGAAATTTTTTAGCCCGTAAGACATCATCTTGTAAAATAAAACCCTCTATCAGTAATGAAAAATGTGTTTTTCTCATCTGTCGGGTATATGGAGATTTGATTATAGCCTGAGTAGGCATTTATGAAGCTCAAAAAGCTCTTGTCCAGCAGTATAGTCCATAAGTTGGTCTATCCTTAGGAGATGAAAATTGTCTTTAGGACAAACTTGGTTGAGGTTTGAAAATTCGATACACACGCTTCATTTACCATTGTTTTTCTTTACCAAAACTGGGTTTGAGACTTATTTCGGGTAGATGGCCTCCCTAATAAAGCCATTCTTTATCATCTTTTGCACTTCTTCCTTTATGGCTTCATATCTCTCCAGATTGATGGCCCTTCTCTTATGTCTATGCGGAACAACCGTATGATCAATTTTCAATTAGTGGCAATTGCATCAATGCCTACCATACCATCGTGCCTCCATGCAAATACATCAATATTTCTACACAAAAAGTCATTAAGTCTTTCTTTGGCCTCCGATGGCAGGCTTTTTCCCACCTACAATGCCTTGGTGAGGCCTTGAGGGTCTATCGAGAAACTTTCTAGCTCCTTTACTGGGTTGTTTGGGATTCGTACTCGATAAAACGTGTGTCCAATTCATTAAGCACGACCTCCTGCTCGAGGGCATTCATCATATCAGCATCTTCATGTCCAGAATTTTGTCCTCATGGGACATCCACCACATCAATATCTATTAGCACCACATTGACATCCCTAGGTTTGACCTTTCTTATCAAGATCAGTAGAACTCTAGTGCTCCTCTCTGGTCACCCCTCACTGTGGTGATCCCACGTTCAATGGAAATTTTAAACGCAGCTGGTGAATGAGGCGACGACACATAAATCTTTTAGAGCGGGTCTATCTAGCACCCCATGGTAAGCTAACATGTTATCCACTATCAAGAATTCCATAAAGTCTAGGTCTATCTAGGGTGACTCTCCCATTTCCACCGCAAGAATTATTTTCCCTCTCGAGATGATGTTATCGTCGGTGAAGTCGTACAAGGGGTGGTGATGGGAGTTAATTCATGCTCGACAATCGTTTTGTCAAAAGTCGGTCCAAAGAGGATGTTGACGGAGCTACTATTATCTACCAGTATTCATTTCAGCCCATTACGAGCCACAACGACCCTTACCATGAGGGCGTTACAATGAGGGAAGTGTATACCCTCAACATCGTCTTAGGTGAAAGTTAATTACCTTATTTGGGAATTTTTATCTAATATGCTAGTTATTGGGGGGTGGTCCTTGACTTCTCTAGCATAATTCCTTTGGGAATTCCTTGTATTGCCCTCAACGTAGGGTCCTCCAAAAATCGTATCGATTTTGTGGATATGGACGTCTTACATATTAATCCAGGGTCCCCACACTATTATTGTCCTTCCCTAGGTCTTTCTCTGTCTCATTCCCTCTTCCACAGCGGGGATTGCTCCCGACAGAGGGGTCTAGCCTCTTCACGCATAGGTTTTTGATCTTATCTTAGAGGAGTCATGTTCCTAGGAGGGCGATCATTTCTTTGGTCATTCCGAGGATTTATTTGCCTAGGGTGTTGGGCTATGTCTTTACAGTCTGCTGTGTCTGACTACAAGAATGATGATAGGTACAATATTAAGGGGTGTTCGACCTATTTCTAGGTTTCGAACCCTTTCGGCCTTTTCCTCTTTGGGGACCGGTTGTTTGGACCCAGTTTGCCATATATTAATTTCGGGGGTTACATTCTCATAAGCCAGCATGGGTACTGCGTTCAATGTGGCCGTGGCAAGTGCTTGCCCAGAATTGGGTACGATTTCATTGCCAGCCTGGTTTCATTGGTGGTCCATTAGATGAGAAATGATTCATCTTCCATGCTGTCTCTATGGGGGTATGAGATCTTTGTTGGCTCTATTTCAATGATCAATTAACTTATCATTTATGATTTCACGTCTCATCATTTCGAGTAGAGCATCGTAGTTGATGGGATCCTAATTCTTCACATCCCTCCAAAAGAGGGTGTTCATTTTAGCCCTGCCCGCAGTACGGACAATGCTACCTAATTAGTGACTTTCACTCAATATATCATCTCATCAGTAAAGCGGGCTAAAAAACTCTTCAACATCTCCTCGGACTGCTGCCTTTATGCCCTGAAGACAATAGGTAGGAGTCTGTCATTTTCTAGTTACAGCAAATCGTTTCAGGAATGTGTTTTTAAATTCTGGCTAGCTCATAGTACTCTCTGGGGGTAACCTATTGTACCAAACTTCTATTGCTCCACTTAAAGTCAGATGGAAGGCCCTGCATTTGACAGTGGGGGTGTCGTCTCTCAGGTTCATGTGTGTTTGTAACTATTCAAGTGCTTTGCCAGGTCAGCTCGTCTATCATACTTTGGTATCTTCGTTGGCACATAGCGACTCAGGGCAGGAGCATCTTTTAGTTAGTATAAAAAATGCAATTTTTTGTCATCGTCATCTAGTTCACAAGATCTTCGGGGTTCATCCGAATCTTCCTCTTCGCCTGCTTGATATCTAGGTGGAGGATGAGATGTGTCTGTTTGATCCCTAACCATTTCCTTCCTATTGTGGAACATATTTCTAGGCATGAAAGCACGAGAGGCATGTCCTTGCCTCTCCTCCGATTGTCGTGCCGCAAGAGGTGTTGGTTGTGGCCTATTTCTAGGCACGGGAAGCGACTTAATGGCTTGTACTAGGTTCCTGAAGGACTGATTCAAAGATGGAGGAATTATCCTCCATATCATCTTGGGCCTTGGTAGGTCGGTCGAAGCATAGTTTGAGGATATATCAACTCTCAATTCCCTTTCAAGGGGACTAACTTCTCTAGTCTGCCGAGGGATGGGGCCTCTGACTTTGGACTTCATCCTCATGCGGATAGTATCCTTGCGGTGCAAAAGGGAGAACTAGATGACCTCTCTCTAGCCTTGCATTTGCATGAGATTTCTTATATACACATGTTTTGGTGGGTGATATTTCTCATGTTAGCTACCATGATTCTTATCTCCCGGGTAAGTTTAGCAACTACCCTCATCCCACCGCGCCTATGATGGTGGTGGAGTTGGCGCCGACCTACTTGGGTTGTTGCTTGTGAAACCTCTTCATTAGGGTTTTCTCTCACCTCCTAGGAGGGATATCACGATCTGAACTCATTTTTCCTTGGCTAAACTATCAAATTTTTTCTAATTGTTGGGAGCTTCCACCAGTTCTTTTTCAAGGACAAATATTTTTTCAAGGGAGATGCCCAACTATTTTCTAGCAAACTTTTTCCATGAGAATGTTTGTGGTTAGAGTGGGATTTCTCATATACGTTACCTATCTGTTGACCTTGTTTTTTATACCGTTGACATGGACAACAGATATCGGGCCCACTCGTGTCCACGTATGCTAATTCCAACACATGTAAATAGATTACTAGTCGATAATATCTTGGATTTGAACGTGGGAGAAGATTGATAACACGAGACAAATATGTTAGGGCGCTAACAAGATATATGAGCGAAATTGTACAACAAGGAACGATTAACAAAAAGACAAATTGAAGATCAAGATCAAATATCTAATTTTAGCAACAAAAGATCAAACTCAAAAAGAGAGAATATATAGCTTATAGTTGATGTATTAGCTTTACCCCAAATGACACAAATGGGGGGATTATTTAACGTGTTACATGTGAAATGGTGACAATTGGATGATGAAATACATGGCTTCATCTCTGAAACCGAAGCATCTTATCTTAGGTATTAGTTTTGACCCAACTAGCCAGTGGCACAATAAATGCTTTAAAAAATGGGCTGTCACCCTACTATCTATGTTGACAAGATTTCGACATATTACTTATTACACGAGTCAAATCAACCATTTCAACAAAATTTCATGAATTCAGTATCTTCAAATGTGGTCATCACTCGTCATGGTAGAGCTTCAGATTCGACTTCGTTGCGCCTCACCACTTTGGTAAAGATTTGGATTTGACTTCGTTGAGCCTCACTAATTTGGCAAATGGGCTTCGACAGAGTTTCGAATTTGACTTCGTTGTACCTCACCACTTTGGTAGAGCTTCAGATTTTACTTCGTTGAGCCTCACCACTTCAGAAATTGGGCTTCGGTGCTCCAGATTTAGTGGACTTTCGTCATCCTATGTACTCCACGTGGGATACCTGTGGCTTCGATGGATCGACCAGTTGGGACGCCGGCGGCGAAGCGTTACAAGGTCCATTCACAAGTACACTCTTAGTAAAAATGTTCGATGTATCTTAGAAATTGAAAGAGTAGTTGGAACATGATCATTGTTTGTTATGATTTGTTTTAGGAACTAGGAAGTCATTATGTTGTGTGGGTATATATGTTAATATGTGCTCGTAACTAATAATATTGAAGTAGATACAGTAACTTTCGAATAACTTTGGGTGCATGTTAGTTATATAAAAGGAGATTTGTTGCAAGTGTCTCGTGTAATGTTTGGGAGAATATTTTTGAGTTTTGACTTGATTGTAAATAGATTGCTTACTTATAGTATTAAACTGCCTTGTGTTTGCGCGGAAGATTTGTTTGATCATCGTCTTAGTTCGATAGTAATAGACTTTATATTTTGTTCTTTTTAATGTCAAGGCTTTTACATTGACTACACTATCATATTTACAGTGGTGCATTATTCCTTAAGCTAAATGTTGTTTTCCACTTAGGAGAGAAAAGCTCAAAATCTCAATACTTGATCTAGGCATTTGCATGTTGTGATTGTTCTTCATAGAACTGATTATTGTGTTCGGACCAACTTTTGTTCCCTTTCGTTGTTTAAGTTGTTGAACTTAGAAAGATCATTGTCCAGGCTCGGTCTCACGAACTTAGTCATTTGATTTACCTTATTTACTAAAATTGAATGGAATAATCGTGTTTGAAATTCGATATTTAGCTAGAATGATTTTGATTTTAGTTTACACTAGCTCATTGATCAACACAAAGCCATACATTTAACTTGTTATACCATGTGCATATAAATTCAATGCGATCATCTCCAACAAATCCAATACATATTGAAAAGCTTATCAAAATAGTTCATTCATCATATTAAATAAAAAATGCAAGAGACAATAAAATTACTCAGCAAAGTAATACACAACAGCAAACCAACAACTAAGCATGGAAGGTAAACCAATGTAAAATCCATCATCGTCAAGTGTTCGATAGATGAGATAGAGAGCTCTCTTGTCTCTCTTTGTTAAATCCTTCAAGTCGTTCCTTTGTCCTTGAGCTAGAGTATGGCTCATTGTACATCTTCTTTATGATCTCCCATAGATTTTGTGACCGGAACAATGCGTTCATTTTTATGCTCTATTTATCATAGTTGCTCTTGTTGAGTGATGGAACTTCAAAGGGAATAATAACATTTGCATAGAATGAACTTTGTATAGTACTATCTCTAAATTGATTTTTACATATGACAAGGGTGCTGGTGTACAATCTTTAATAGTCATGGTAAGATAATCTAAGATATGCTTCTTATTTGTTGTTTTCTTTTATTTTACTTTGGAGCAAAAATGGGAGAGTCTAATATTTATAAAATTCTTCTTTGTTATATTCTTTCATAGGAGTTTACAATTGTTAGGATTGATACCACTTGTTGTGATATTAATTACCGGATTGAGATGTTGAAATTATATGGTAAATAATAATGAAGTATATGATCAAGCAAAAGAATAAAATGACAAGAATATGGTAGAGGAGTTAGGAGATTTTATTGATTCAAGAATAATGGAGAAGAGAGAAAATTACAATGAATCCTATAATTCTAGTAATCTATTTTTTCACACTTATAAAATTGTATAGAAGAGCTCAGTATTTCTAGGGAATATGTTGGAGATGTCCAAACCCTCATAGTAGAGTTATTGATGAAATAGGATATCAAAAAATTGAGTCCAAAACAAATTACAACTCCCAATGGGCTTTCAAAATAGAACTTCAACTTGACATAGGATTTCAATAACATTCCAAATTGAATTCTTCTTGACGTGCACTTTAATTAGAATTTTTCAATTACTTCAACAAGGAATTCGGGTCACACACAAATTCTAACAATCTCCACCTTGATACGAATTCCACCAAAAAATGAACTGGTTTATTCAACAATAACCAAAAAATTAATTTCTCCAACAAAATACAAAACTCCACCTCTTCCAATGAATCCAAACATTACGCTATAGAATTACCTCAGATTCCCAAAAAATCATAATGATTTTATAATTTACCAAATTAGGTTGTAACACACCCCAAAGCAGAATCAAACTTAAATGCTTTAAAAGAAGGCCCCTTACTAGATTGTACACCTTCTTCCACACTTAAAGCATGCTCAACAAAATCAGCATCCACATACCCTTCTTCATTGGGTCCGTTCCTAGCAATTGAATACAATGACATCGCAAGTGATGATGGTAAAGCGGAATTATCCATATCTTCTGAACTCCACTGAACAATATTCTTAAAATTCGATCATTTACTAGCTCCTAAAGGTATTGTATCAAACTGAATGTCCACCACGGTACTGAACATGTCCACCTAAAGGTATTGTACCCTTTTTGTCCTTCCTATACAACCTGGGCAGCTTTACAAACCTTCAAAGCTCTATCTCCACCAAAGAACTCATAATCCTTTGAATCAAGGATAAACAATGAGATGAGATTTCTTCTTCAAATCAGGAACATGTCGAACCTGGCCAAGTGTTCTAATTGTTCCATCTAGAAGCTTCAATTTGACTATACGAATTCCAGCAACCCGACAAGATGCATTGTTTCTCATA
>CAIGRK010377891.1:0-10579 GCA_903798315.1 Fraxinus greggii | reverse complement strand
ATGATGGTGTTGAAGGTCATAAGGAAAGATGTCTTACTTTTTATAAGTAACAGATATCTTACCTTACAAGTAACAAATTTTTGTTAGTTTAATTGTAAGCTTATAGGTTGTAACATCGGCGAATATGGCAGAGCCTTTGAAGCTAATGATTTTCGGGATAGTATTGACTGAAAAAGTAATGTAACATAGGGTAATACAATGTGTTGTCACTCTAAATTTATTTACTAAATATTTATAAAATATTATCTTCAACTAAAGTCAACCACCAATGAAAGAGACACCATTAGGGCAAATACGTAGCAATATATGAAGAAAAATTTGAAAATACAAAGAGTATTTTTTATCGTGGTTTTGATGAATTTATTTGAAGGATTCTTGATTTGTGTTTGAGTTATTTGATAATGTGCCTTTTGAATTCAAATAGTATCAATAAGAAATCTCATATCGAATTATTTGAGTTATCTGTTGGGATTATCTTTTTTTATTTTTTTGAATAACTATTTTTTCTGCTAGGGCTATTAAAACAAGAATTTGAATTTTCTGCTGGGAATATATTTTTTTTTTTTTTTGCTTGATTTTCTTGAATTCCAAACAATGAAGACTAATCTGTTGGGATTATCAAAACAGGTAAAGAAATTTGATGGTGCATATTGATGGCAATGATTGAAAGCATGAAATGACTATCAAGAAATTATGATGGAATAGTTATATGAAAAATGGTAAGATATATATGTATATAAATGGTGTAGATGAACGAATGATTTAATAAGGACAATATTGAAATGTGATGTAGAGAGAGAGAGAGAGAGAGAGAGAGAGAGAGCTAAGTGTACAAATATTGTTGATAACATTAGTCGACATGTGTTGTCAAAATCCAAGTTTCTGATGTAGAAAATATTTTTTTTTAAAAAACTGATGAATATGATGATTTCAAGTTTAGAAAGTTAAGATAAAATATAATTGTCGTAATGTTATGTATTAAAACATTGGAAAAATAGTAGTATTAGTTAATTATTCATAAAAAATATTAAAATCGATTTGGCACAATATTGAATAAAAAGTTATAAGATAGTCGAGAAAGAATTAAGGCTCTGTTTGTTTCAGATTAAAATCATATTTTAATTTAAGTCAAAGTCAAACAATTAATTTTGACCACATATTTCACAGATCTCATAACTTTTCAACTACACATTTCAAAAACTTCTATCACAATCTACCGAAAATTTAATTCCATTTACCCACTAAAACTTCATTTTGATTCTTTTAAGGTCATAATTGTTATATTAAAGGAAAGTTACTTTTTAACTGTCAAAGTAATATTAGTCTATGTTTGGCCTCATTTTTTCAAACACTCATTTTTTTAAAATTCAATTTCAACCACTTATTTTCCTATAAAATAATTTTACACGTAAATTTATTTTTTGTATTTTTAACTGTACATTCTCTAACAAAACACTATTTTCAAATATATTTTAGCTCAAAAATGAGACTCAGAATGTCACAAAAACAAATAAAAATGGTTGAAGTGTCAAAACCTCAATTTTAAAACGTTGATGGTTGATACCACACACTTTATTATGGAAGGTTCTAAATTTTCCTTTATTTTTACATCAGTAGTACATAGGTCTCCTGTCCTTTTCTGGAATCTCAAGAATGACTTCATTATACTATGCTCCCGTTTAGTCTATTATTAGAGATTAGAATTTTAAAAATAATATATAATTATAAAAGAAAAAGTATTTTGAATATTATTTAAACGTGTGAATGATAAAAAAATAGAAAAATAAATTATAATTTTAATAACTCAAACGATTATTACTGCACTCGATCAACAGTGCCACACCACGTAGGACAGGCACCCCGCCTCTAGGGACGCCACGTCGCCCCCGTTCAAACAGCATTATCCATGCTACTACAGTACTACACCAATGTTCATATTCATAAACACAGTGTACTTTATCCATTTTTCATCGGATCCTCCTACGATTTTCCTTCTCTCTCTTCCGCTGCCATGTCGCTATTTCTCCTACCCCCTTTGCAGATTGAACATAATAAAATATTTATTTTTCTCTGTAAAATGAACGTTTTATACTATAAGGTCTAGGAAAATGCATTCTTTTTCTTTTAAATTATGGTTGACTTTATATGTGTTGGCAAGCGTTGATGGATGAAATCACTGTCTAAAATTTAAATTGTCAGACGTGGTAAAATGTAAAAAATGATGATGTACATTAGCATGGTGGTAATGTCTAGCCCCGGTAATTCGTTTTCTTGGATCATTTTTCCTTTAATTTTCATACCAATTATGTTCCTGGAAGGTCGCAACAAATAATTAGTCTTAGTCGCTTTTCTTTTTGAATCTCTTTCTTGCATTGAGCTGGTTCTTTCTTTGATGATTTCTTTTTTTGGCAGTAGTTCACTATTTTTCTTGAATCGGGAACCACCTTATATTATTTTGTATTCATTTTGTATATTATTACAATTTGAGTGTTTATTTTATATAATTAGATTGTCACTGATCATCCTTGGTGGATTTTTTTTTTTGGTTGGTGTGGGGGGGAGGTGGTGTGGCCGTGTATGTGGGGAGGTGAGGTAGGGGGATTTCATATGTTGCTATCAAGAAAGATATTGCATCTTAGTAGTATCTTGTTTCTTTTGGCTTTCTGGTAAAAGAGGATGGAAATCTGAACTATTTGTATTTTTATCTTTGATCATTGGGCTCATTTTTCTTCTCTCATTGATATATGTATGTGCAGATAATCTTGATATGATTTTTTCATCTACAAGTGGGCTACTTTTGTTTTCTTGCTTCTTGGAGGATATCATATAACTAGGTAGTTAGATGAAAGTGCACAAAATGGAGAACTATGAGATATTGGAGCAGATTGCTAGAGGTTCTTTTGGTTGTGCACTACTCGTGAGGCATAAACACGAAAAGAAGAAGTAAGGAAACGTTCAATTTTGCACTGTTATGTCTTTTACTTCATGATGTTGCTTTAGTTATTGGGCCGTGGTAAATGATAGTTTATTTTATGGACCATTATTTATGTTCATATTCTTGATAACTGACTTGTAATTTCCTTTTCACTCTTAGGTATGTCATGAAGAAAATCCGTCTTGCTAGACAGACTGATAGAACTCGCAGATCTGCACATCAGGAGGTGAGTGCTCAATTTGTCCTCTTTTTTAAGAATCAAATGAGCGTGTTGATTATGCCCTTTAATTTATAACGAGGCATTATATAATTGTTTGATTGGCGAATCTTTTAAGTAGAAGTATGATGCTGTTGAAATGATGCACTTGAGCTACGTGCAATTGAATTGTGAGTTTCAGGTTCACATTTATAGGAAATCATGGTAATTGCTGATTGAGTTACAAAAGTTTTTGGAAGATTCTGGTGAAATATGGTGAAACAATTTTCCTTCTCGCCAAATGGTTACTTATATGAAGTTTATGTTTTACTGGCGCTGATAAAAAAGAATTCTCTGGTGTATAATACTTCTTTCATCATTGCTTTTTTCTCCCCATGCAGATGGAGCTTATTTCTAGAGTGCACAATCCATATATTGTGGAATACAAGGATTGCTGGGTGGAAAAGGTGTGTACATATCTAATAAGAACCATTATGACCAGAAATTGATGTCATTTTATCGTGACGTGAGAGTAGAGTACTTTCCTTATCTTCTAGTCAAGATCATTGGGAGGTTTTTGGCCATTATATTTAGTAATATTATCATGTTGAAGCCTTGTGATTTTTCAATATTGGAAACTGATTGTATCTTTTGAGGAATTTGTAAGGTCACTTAGTTTGTTTTATCCTCCTAGTGATAAATGAATGCTCTTACTTTCAGGGTTGTTATGTGTGCATCGTGATTGGTTATTGTGAAGGAGGCGATATGTAAGCTTTTTCTTTGGAGAACTTGTTACTTGAAAATATTAGTCATACCACACCTCTTTCCCCCAGGATGTCTCCAAAATGCTTTCTCTGCCGTTGAAAATATTTTTCTGTATCTTTGGTAAATGTTTTAAGTTGTGAAGTTTATCCAGTCATTTGTATCTGAGGAATAATTTCTTAAACTGACCAAAGATTAGTACATGTACTGCTTTTCCTAAATGTTATATTGATTTAATCTGAACCTTGTGTATAATCATTTCTTTTTATAGGGCAGAGACTATTAAAAAGGCAAATGGCGTTCATTTCCCGGAGGAGGTTGTCTGATTACCTAGTTTTATGCTCTCTTTTCCCGTCTGTACTTCTCTCGTTTATATTGAACTTGATTTCCTGATTTCAAATCTGTTACCTTTAACGTGTGAACATCGACGGTGGAGCAGAGGATTTGCAAATGGGTAGTTCAACTATTGATGGCACTGGATTACTTGCACACTAACCACATACTTCATCGCGATGTCAAGGTCTGTCGCGTCGTTTTCTTTTCTTATCGCATTTTGTGAAATAAGAACGGATTCTATTCATCTGGTATGTTGAAAGTGTGATTTTGCTTATTTTATTCATTTTCTTTAGTGTTCAAATATATTTCTGACGAAAGAACAAGACATACGTCTAGGTAAGGGACTTTTTTTGTTATGCCCGTATAATTTCTCAAGTTTTAAACCAAAAATTACTCATTCCAAATGTTCAACACATCTTGTATCTCAAATATTGTTACGTTGATTTCAGGTGATTTTGGTCTTGCAAAAGTATTGACTTCGGATGATCTTGCTTCCTCTGTAAGTATCATGGCTATAGCGCAGCATATTTTTTGCATTTTTTTAGCACATTTAATTACTTCCTCTGTATCTGCTCTGGTTGTAGGTGGTGGGTACTCCCAGTTACATGTGCCCGGAGCTTCTTGCTGATATACCTTATGGCTCCAAGTCTGATATCTGGTCTTTGGGTAACTTTCTTAACAGTTTGAACTTGTACATCTAACTAAACTCGATTACTTTCTTTTCCAAATATTAACAAATTCTTGGAATGTCTTATCCAGGCTGCTGTATATATGAAATGACTGCTCATAAACCTGCATTTAAAGCCTTTGTAAGTCTAGCTTGGCATCTGTAGGCTTAAGATTAGAGTATTGTGAAGGTTATATTGCAGCATTGGTCCTCAACCTATTGCTCGAGTAGCAAGTTGGTTCTAAGCTCTGAAATTGAGCAACTTTTGTGCTCAATCTTCAAATATAGTTGCACAATTAGCTCCCGATTATCGGTAAGTGTTCATTTCTCAATTAAATTGTCACATAGCCCTTGTGGAAACACGCTTCACTTCAAATTCGTTGCAGCGTTCCAAGTTGAGAGGCAAAATCTAGTTTCATAACATTGGACATACAAGGGTCAAGTGACGATTTACCAGCGATTTTGATAGTTTTTATCATTTAGGATTGATTGTGCAACTACGGCGTAAGGTTGAGGACCAACTTGCTCCTTTTTGAAGGTTGAAGACTCACGTGCTACTAAGACAATATGTTGGAGACCAATACATTTTTTTCTATTATCGATTAGAAGCTAGTATATATGAATGATAGTTTTTAGGTACAAACATTTTCGTTCTAGCACATGGGATGCAAACATTTGTCGCCATTAATGTCGGTAAACATTTTGAGAACTCTAGGAGTAGTGCAGAAGAAAATATCTTACCTTACATTATGAACAGTATGATACATATTTGGAAGGCTTTATTTCCTTGCATGCTGAATAATACCGATGTGAAGATGTAAATTCACTACCGGTTTGCTTTTTTCATGGAAACCTAGTAGTTCGAGTCTAGTTAATAAGTCTCATGCATCGGGAAATAAGTGATTATTCGTTTGTCTTGTTTAGTATGTATTACTGTATGCTACTGATTTCAAATATTTGCTTCACAAGCAGGATATACAAGGTCTGATCAACAAAATAAATAAATCGATTGTGTCTCCACTGCCAACAATGTATTCTGGTGCATTGTGAGTTCTTAATCTTATTCACACAACTTAAGACTGCTATTAATTGTCATCCATTTCACTTTTGACATGTTTGGTAGCGATAATTGGATAGCAGAGAACATTATTAAGGAATAAATAGAAGCAAAAATCTTATTCATTAAATTGTTCAATACTGTATACTAAACATGCACTTTGTGTTGTTTCTGGATACAAGTACCCTATTTACCACACTGACCTATTTTTTTCACATCTATTCTCTAGTCGGGGGCTCATCAAGAGTATGCTGAGAAAAAATCCAGAACTTAGACCAAGTGTATGTACATCATCTCTTTTGACTCCTATTTCAGCTCAAATATTCCATTATTGATCTTACCTATTGTAATAGGATTTCACCTTATGTTAGACTCTTATTTGTGTTATATTCTTCTAGTATGCTAGGGATTTTTGTATTATAAATATGCGGTGTCTTATACTTATTTATTTGATCGACTCAAAGAGTGGACCAACGGGATCTAGAGAGAGACTCACATGATAGAGAGATCGGGTTGAGAGTCTTTTGGGATAAAAATTCGTATAACATATTTGTAACTCCTTACTATTGATTATAGTGAATTCTCCGTCCCTATCCGTGGGTTTTTTCGGATTTGGGTTTCCACGTCAAATCTTGTGTTCTTGTGTGATCTTGTCATATTTTCTTGTCTTTAATATTCATAACAAGTGGTATGTTTTATCACTGGGTTATTGCAAATTGGCTTGTTTTACAACACTATCTGTTTCTTTTCGAATTATACAATTTGTGGGCATTGCTATGGTCATCTTACTAATCATTTTTGCTTCCAGGCTGCAGATTTGCCCAAGCACCCTCATCTTCGACCCTACATCCTGAATATCCATCTTAAGTCTAATATCCCTAGGCACCCTGCGTTTCCCATCCAATCATCTGATGCCAATTATGTGAAGAAAACAATATTCATTGAGCCCGAAGCTGTTCCCATGCTTACTGACAGAGATAAAATGGAGAAAAGGCGATCATTTGGCAACAATAGGGCCTTGAATCCTAGTATATCAGGGAATGAACTGGACTATCCATGTTCTTCTCCCAGAGCACGAAATTTTTCGAGCAATTTCAATCGAAGTTTCTCAGAATTGTCTGCTGATAGTGACAATGAATTTACTGGTGTGAAGAATTCGGTGACCACTAAATTATCAAGTGCTGTCAAAAGTCCAAGAGTGAATTCAGCACAGGCTTCTGCCACTTCGAGGATACAGATTACTCCAACGAAGATATCCAACTGTGGTTCAACTCGTGAATTGGTTCGTTATATCAAATCTCATTCAATCACTATTATCCTAAAAACTGGACCCTGAAAAAAATAAAAGACACTAGTGCTTGAATACTGTATAAGAGACCTAATAATTTTTATATTACTAATTACTTTTGCTTCCATATGCAGCTTCCAGTGTCACATACACCGGCCAGAAAACCGTCCCACTCAAGCAGAGCATCTATTCTATTGTCAACAGGGACACCTTACAAACGCACTGTTGGTTTCCTTGGCAGTGTGGAGTCCCCAGATGTCTCTGTCAATGCTCCTCGAATCGACAAAATGATCGAGTTTCCTTTGGATTCATCTGAAGATATTTTATTGCCTATCTGCCGAGCTTCGTCAACATCTGCTCTGTGCTCTTCTACCTCATCATATAGCAGTGATCCTTCAATCACAAAAGACAAATGTACGGTCCAGATACTTAATAAAGCTTTTGTCGGGCCACATACTGCCAGGGCTGGCGCTGCTTATGGGGTTCCACAAAATGGAAGCGAATGTTCGGAGCACATCCCAGCAAGCGGAGGTTCTACTCATTTTTCTTCAAATTCCCGGCAGCACAAATTTGACACTTCTTCGTACCTGCAGCGTGCCAATGCCTTAGAAGGATTGCTCGAGTTTAGTGCGCAACTCTTGCAGCAAGAACGCTTTGACGAACTTACAGTCCTGCTGAAGCCATTTGGACATGAAAAGGTTTCTCCTAGAGAAACCGCGATTTGGCTGACAAAGAGCTTCAAAGAGAATGTCGCGTGATAACAACCAGGTACCATCTGCCATTTTCTTGATTTTATCAATTATCTCAGAATAAGTGGACGAAATATTACTGTTATTCAGGAGGAGACGGCTGCTGACGCTGGTTGATTTGTATTTCTCCCACATCGACTGGAAACATGTATGAATAGGTTTTTCTATGAAACTAGAACAAGAACATCGTTTTGCTGTTAATGATACCTGAGGCAACCCGAAGTAAACTCTGGTGATAGATCTAATAATTCTCTGAGAAGATAAGGTATAGTTTTCGTTAAGAATGATTGGTTACCGTTGCCTTCTTTCAAAGGTCTTCGTTTCCATGTATCTCGACTTTCTTGATCCAAGTAATATAGTGGTTTAATTTCAATATCAATTTTGAATAATCAGAGCTAATTTCAGTTGACAGATTTCTGAACTGGTTTAAGAATCAGTTAACTGTAATCAGCATCAACTGAGTGCACTTTGTACAAGGCTTTTAATAAGGGAAAAATAATTGGCTAATCTCTAGTGATATTAATGCTGCTTGGAGTGCTAGATATGACGAACACTTCTGCTCGGATACAAATTTTTAAATATTTATAAATCCAATATAAGTCTTAAAATTAATTTCAATCAAACATTTATAATTACAATCAACTACTGTTTTTCATGTTTCTAATGTTGATTCTACGTGCTAAACAATTTGTTAGCCAGCCTTATCTGCTAGAGACAGCGATGGGTATAACGACGAGTCCATCACTGTTTGGTATTGTTAAAAATCAAAATTTTAGTAAATTTTGATAAAAGATGAAACGTATGGTTAAAAATATTAATAAAAGTTGTAAGTCCATAAAATGTATGATTAAGTTAAATGGTTGATTTTGACTGAGATTTTTATTAATTTTTTAGTCACGCCATTGAATTTGGGAAGTAAATATTTTAGCACAGTCAGTAGGTATACAAGTGTTTACCAAATGATCGCATGTTGGTTGATATTTATATCTCAAACATTTTTCAAAATATTTTGAAGTGTATTAGAAGGTTTCATAATTACAATTTCAAGCATTGTTCGAGTATTTTTGTTCATTTGGACTCTTAAATTATCATTCTTTTGAAGCAAATTTTTCGATTTTGTGATTATTAAAGGGTAATTAGCATAAAACGTCCTCATCTTTCACTGTTATTGTGATAAACGTCTTTACCTTTCATTTTTTGGTATTTTACTCTTATTTCCATCTTTCATTGCGCAAAACGTCCTTTTGATCCATTTTCTCATTTAAAAATTGTGAAATGACAAAAACATCATTTACTTTAAATAAAACAAAAAGAAAAAAACTAATTGCAAACATAGTCCTAACTTTTTTTGAAAAGCGCAAATGAACCCCAAATAAATTATTAAAAGGGTAATTAGCACATAATGTCTGTAGGTTTCATTATTATTGCAAAAAAAATCCATACCTTTTATTTTTTGGCATTTTCTCCCATAATTATATATTTGATAGCGCAAACCATCATTTTTATCCATTTTCATCCAATTTCTCAATACAAAACAGTGAAATGACGTCTCCTGTTTAAATAAAAAAGCTAAAGAATTAATTGCAACCATAGTCCAATTTTTTTAAAAGTGCAAACGAGTCCACAATAAATTATTTAAAAAATTAAATTTTTTTTTTTATAAAAAGCGCAGGCGAGTCCCAATTAAATTTATTTAAAAATTTTAAAAAATTAAAAGTGCAAACGAGTCCCAAATAAATTACTAAAGAATTAGAAATTGAAAAAACTAATTTTAAATTTTGAACGTTCTTAAAATACTTATACCACGTAGATACCGGATATCCAAAACCTCGGTAAAGGAACAAGAGAAAAACAACTCGTGTAACGTATTTGTGAGGTAAGTAGGAAAGTATTACGTACCAACTATGTCATTATTGTTTCGACATGAAAGCAGCAAGGGGCATCAATAAAAAGTCATCAAATAACAAATTAATTTCTTAAAGATCCAAAGAAAAATGTATAAAAATATAAAAACGGTTGTTTAAGTGACCGTTTTGGTTTGTAATTAGGGAAAAAGCAATCATTAATTGAAATGATTAAAAATCTTAAAACAGACAGAAATTTGCTTACGGCATCAGCTTGTTTTTAATTAATGATTAAAGCTCACTTGATAATTACAACTCAAAACTGTCGAAAATCTTATGATTTTCTTTCACATTTTCTCAGCTGTAAAGAAATATATCTGCCCATTTTCTTAATTTTATAATGCTAAAATATTTATTAAAGAAAAAATTTCAATAGGGGCCCAGGATCCATTGAAGTCCACTCAGCCCTGCCATTGATTATGGTAGCTTGAAAGCATTGAAGAACTTGAAGTAATACACTTTTAATTTTGATTTTTACCAGATAAATTGTTGAAAACTCGGTAGCATAGGCACTTCAATTAGGATAGCACATGTCGGACTCGAGTTGATACTGAAACTTTTCGAACACTTTCACGTAATCATTTTTCTTTTTATATTAGAAATATTATATATTATTATTAACAAGTAATAAAAAGATACTCATGTTTAAAAGATTTTAATAAGAAAAATTAATAAAAAGTATAAA
>CAIGRK010377860.1:0-11825 GCA_903798315.1 Fraxinus greggii | reverse complement strand
GGCTACCAAACAGAGGCTAAATAAATTACTTGTTTTGCTAAAGAAGTTTTGGAAATAATAACTTTTGTAATCAAACAACAAAAATTACGCGAACATGCTTATAAATAATTATTTATTTTACGAGTAGAGTATAGTGATTACACCCTTGATTTTGACATATTGATTGTATGCAAAAGTGTACATTAATGTCCTGTGGAATGGACCTATACAAGCAAGTGAATTTTCTAACTGCATAATCTTGACGTTTGATGCAACTTGCAATTGAAATGTGATGTTTGGCGTACAAAAGACCAACCCGAAACCTAACACCTCAACCACAACGAGTTCAAATCTCCCTTCCCTTCAAGAACCAAATGCTTTCACCATCACATGTGCATCTCTAACCACCGCTCCAAACTTCATTGCCATATCTCGAACATCATCATCCGTGTTTAATTTAAGATCACACTTATGTGGTGCATTTCAAGTGATTGCTCACTAATATTGGACTCATGTACCGACATAAGCTAATTCCACCATGTCACCATGCACTCCTCTTCCAAAAAGTTATTACTGAATGGCAATATGTAATCGAACAACCGCCATACAATCGCCTTAATCCCACCCTCCAATTGTCACAACATCTTCTACCAATGAGCTAGAAGGCACAAAACTCTGCCCTTAACTGCTTATCTTATATTTCATCAATGGTTTACAGTGCCTGACTTTTCATAGAGAGGTGTCTGTTCTGTGCTGAGGGGACACCCGTCCCCTTGGCCATAGGGTGAGGGAGTCATTGTCATCGCCTCAACATCAACTAGTAGTGGCAAGTTATTTAGTTTGGCCATGTAGCACTTGTAAATGGATGGAAAGTTATTGATCTAGGTAACCACTAGTAATTTTCTAATTCTCCACATGTCATCTAGAACTCTATCTTATTGGTTCTCAATGATAAATGTTATTTTTTTCAAAAGATCAAAATAGTCAATTGTTTCTAAACATGTTTATATACAAATTTCCACCAATTTTTTCGGTGAATTCTTTTATATAAAATGAGAGCTATTCTATGAGAAGTAATTTTTTTACTTAATAAAATGAATAAAAAGCCAAAAATGCTCTTTCATCTTACACTTTCCATTGTTTACTCCTAACCCCCCCACCCTGGAAAAAGAAATCTGTATTTCTACATTATTATACTCGACTGCAGAGTACAGATACAAAAAACTCAAAAATGGATTTTCAAACCAAAAATAGAAAAATAAAAAATAAAAGTTGAGGGCCCATTGTCATCGCCATCATCACACCGTTCCCCACCACTATCCTCCATTCTCAAATGTTAAATTGTTTAATTTTTTGTTCTTAATTTGCAGAGCTTAAGAAAAGAAAAAGGGAATCAGTCAATCTTGAGTGAGAAAGAGAGACCAGACGCTGACTGAATAGATTTGCTTTCACCATAATTAAGATAAGCAAAAAAGAGAAAGCGTAGAATTTCACAATTGAATCCTGACCCTATTCTGAGATTCAACTGAATTTCCTGCTCTTGGTTAGTCTCTCTCTCGCCTTTTCACTTTCTATATATTTATATACTTTTTTTGCACGAGATTTAGAAGGTGGTTTGCAATAGTACACGCGCATGTGTTTAAGCAGTGATTGATTTTGTTTTAATCTGCATTTCCTGTACAGATGGATATCTCACTTTGTCATTGTATATCTCATTTTCAGCTTTTCTTTTATTTTCTAAAGTTATAGAACGAAATTTTTTAAGTTATGTTGAAATTTCTTATTTTAGTCAAGTCTGGTTGAACTAGGTCAATTCTTCAGCTCCAAAAATTCTAGAATTGGTGGAAAAAGTATAGCCTTATAGTTTTTATTTTCTTGCGCTCAGATTAATCCTCGGTTATAAATTTCTGCTTACAGGAAATTTTTCACGTGCTGGATAATGGTGTGGCACTGTTTATGAACATTTTTTTTTTTTTGTGATATATGAGCATTATAAAAATAGTGGGATAATTTGAAGATTGCCTTTTGTGGCTTGATCCAACTTTGGCTCTACCGATCCTACTAAGTTCAGTGGTACTTTGATACTTATAGCAGTTCTGCCAAGTTGTTTGAATGTTGAAGCATATTGTCTTGGCAGATGACGATGCTTTTAGTGAAAATCCGACATCACATTTACTGGTGCATTTTGTTGGGATATCTTTTTATGCGTGTGATCTCTCATAGCACGGGCTTGAACAGAAGTGGCTCCTCTATGTTAGGGGAAGGATTAAATCATCATCATTCGGGAACATTTTTAATCGATGGAACTCAAACAAGTGCCAGTAGTCGACTTCAAGAATCAAGATCCTCAAACCAGACAGCTGATTTTGCTTCTTGTGAGGACTTGGAGGGCGTTGGTTCATTTGATACTACCTGTTTGCTCAGTTCAAACCTGCATATAAATACTGACATTTATGTAGTTGGCGCTGGGAACTTGGAGATACTTCCTAATATATCAATTATTTGTCCAGTAGAAGGCTGTACAATAAGTTTCAATTTATCTGGCACTGTTAAAGTTGGTCAGAATGCTGCTATAGTTTCTGGCACTCTTATTTTTTCTGCTGTCAGTCTGACTATGGGACCTAATTCTTCTATAAATACGACAGCCTTGGGGGGAACACCGCCTTCTCAGACTAGTGGGACGCCTGTTGGCAACGATGGAGCTGGTGGAGGGCATGGTGGCCGTGGTGCTTCCTGTCTGAAAACTAATCGTACAAATAATTGGGGCGGTGATGCCTATTCATGGTCAACTTTGTCTAGTCCATGGGCTTATGGTAGCAAGGGTGGTGGCACATCTGATATACACAAGTATGGGGGAAATGGAGGTGGACGTGTTTTGCTTGATGTAAAGGACGTTCTTTATATAAATGGATCTGTATCTGCAGAAGGTGGAGATGGAGGATCACTTGGGGGAGGGGGATCTGGTGGAAGCATCATTATGAAAGCTCAGAATCTGTGAGAAAATTTCGTTCTTAAACTGCATATATTTCATGTTATTTCCGTTTCTTGGGCATATTCATGATATTCTTATACATGTCTGTCTAATATAAATGCCCAATCAATAATATACCACTTTTCACTGTGGAAAAAAGACCTTTTCAGACATCATGAACACACCCATTTTATGGTGTCAAAATTATGCAGCTTGATAAATTCATAGCTCATAACCTTTCAATATGCAATTTTGATACAGGCTATTGCTCGTGTTCTTAGGTGTTGTACACTGAAAAGATGCATTCCTTTGTACCGTTTCGTACATAAAATTTTTGGAAAGCAAGTGAAAATAAACTAACAAAATCACTTTGTTACTTTCTTAGTAAGATCTTCTACAAGAACTATACGAGACGACAAGGAATATTTAATATGCATTTACTGATTCACTCCTAACTAAAACTGACTGAAAGATAGATATTCGCGTTGAAAAGATCTTAGGTGGAGGCCTAACAACCCTGCCTAGACATTGATAGTATTTCTGGATTAAAAAAGGCTTTAAGGGAGCCGAACGGTGCATAGTGGGGGATGGGAAGTGGGATGATAGAAATTTGATGGCTGAGAGGAAGGCACCTGGATTTCCTATGGCTCTTTTCTTCACATTTATTGTGATTTTATTGAATGATCATTTGATAAATTTTGTAGAGTTAGTATCCCAGTGTTTTTGTTGAGAGGAGTATTGTGTTTATTTTCTTACCGTTTTTCCTACCTTTTTTTCTAAGAAGATAAGGTTTTTCACCTGATTATCCTAGTGTGAATTAAGTTTTCTCCAAAATTATATCCTATATGTGTTCTTTTTGGTGCTTGGTGAAACAATAATAAAAAATTGAAGTACATTTATTTGAGGAAGCCAACTATTTGCTACGATGATTGTTAGTGACAATGTTATACCACCTCATCTAAAGTATTAAACCATTGGAGAGGGAACTCTTAATTAATTAAAATTTTGTCTTCAACACCCAACATCTTTCTTTGCTGTCATTTCTATTTTGTTTCAGAGGTATTCTTTTGCATGACTGTAGGAGTTCAAATAGGCATTCAATGGAATCATTTTGTTTACCTTATTTTCTGCGTGTTGATACTTGACCAAGAAGCTTATATGTCCTTGTAAATAGAGCTGACTGCTGAATTAGTTTATAGTCTTTAAACTTTCTCCTGTCTTGCTAACCATTTAGCTAGATACAGCTTTCTAGTATTCCATTCTTCTACACCGTAGTTTCATTGGAATGTTGCAGTAGTTTATTAAGTACAATCTAACTGTCAGCGATGTGATTTGACTGCACAGGAAGGGATTTGGTATCATAAGTGCAGCTGGTGGGAGGGGATGGGGCGGAGGCGGAGGCGGAAGGGTCTCTTTGAACTGTTACAGCAAGCAAGAAGACTTGAAAGTCATCGTGCATGGTTTGTACTTATAACCCGTTCCTGACAATTCCTAGTTAATAACCCCATAACATAGTCAACTGCTAAATGTCATTCTTCTGTAAGAATCATGGCTTCTATATTCTAAGTTGTAGCTTTGACTTTCATATCTGCGGGAAATAATCTTCAAAAACCTAACAACGTGTAAATTGATTCTATCTTTTGTTCTTTCTCATTCCTGGTATAGTATCTCTAATTTACGTTTTACCTGTATGCTTGAAAGTCATTGAACATTTTTATTGGGCTGATACCTTATCTAACTTACCCATGGGGCCCACTTGTGTTACTGTCTAACTAGAGATAGGTGGCTAATGTATCATACTGGTTCATATACTGTTTTGACCAAGTCCTTTTGTGTTATCGTAGTTATGTCTATTTTATCAAGGAGATATCTTTATGTGGAGAACAAAATTCAGAAATAAGGCCTCTGTTTGGGATTCAATTTTTTTTTTTTTTTGCTGAAAGTATAAGTTGATATAAATGAGCAGTGAATAAGTGGGTAGTACAGTAGTACTTATGGGTCTTACAAAATGTGTGGTTAAAATCCATATTTAGCTTTGAAAATGAGCTTTTAGGGAAAAAAGAATGAATCCCAAACAGAGGCAAGACGCATAAAAGTTCTTATTGCAGCAAAATGCTCGATCCACCTACAAAGGCTATCCAAAGAAAATTTTAAGCCGAACCATCTCAAGACCCAAAACCATCAAATCAAAATAAGTTGGCGACATCTGTCAAATGGTCTGAATGCCTCTCAATGGAGGGCTTCTTCTCATTAAATAGACGGATGGGTCCCTAATTACAGCCTATAATCACGTGGAAATGAAATTAGAATCTCCCTATACAAGGTTGCCTACAATCACTCTAGAGAATCATACTATACAAGATAAATACAATATTGTCTAACTTAATAATGTACAACTATGCAATATATATTAACATCCCCCCTCAAATTGATGCTGATCGATCAGAAAGCATCAATTTGTACAGCTATGCAATATATATTAACATCCCCCCTCAAATTGATGCTGATCGATCAGAAAGCATCAAATGTTAATCATAAACTGATGTTGTTGGCTAGATAGCTCCTTGGTAAACACATCAACTGTTTGCAATTCGGTTGAAATATGAGGGAGAGTAATCACATGTTGATCAAATGCTTCACGAATAGAGTGACAATCTACTTCAATGTGTTTAGTGCGCTCATGAAAGACTGGATTGACAGCAATATGAATAGCACTTGTGTTATCAGCGTGAAGTGGAGTCGAAGCAAGTTGAGGGAAAACAAGTCCGCCTAACTCTTCCAAGATATAAAAGTGACGCCAAGAAACATGCACCAACCGGTAACAGAACGTCTAGTATCTGTACAACTCGCCCAATCAGCATCACTATAACCTATCAACTGTAAAGAATTCCCATTAGAAAAGAATAACCCACGACCAGATGTACCTTTAAGATAATGAAGAATCCGTCGGATAGCAGCCAAATGAGGGTGGCGAGGTGCCTGCATAAACTGAGTGACCTGTTGTACAGTAAAGGAAATATTTGGTCGAGTAATTGTCAAATAATTCAAACTCTAGTCCCGACTAGTTGTCTACATAAAGACGGATCGGGTAATAATGCACCCTCCTCTTGACGAAGCTTCAAATTAACCTCCAATGGTGTCAGTACTCCCATACAGAAGGCTGGGCAATGTGAGAATCTCTTGGGTATATTTGTGCTGATGCAAGAGCATATCAGTTGAACAAGAATGTACCTTAAGACCAAGAAAATACTGAAGTGAACCGAGATCTTTTATATGAAAGATAGTTTTGAGGTGATGTTCGAGTTCTTCAATTGATTGAGTATCCGACCCTGTAATAACTATATCATCTACATACACCAGGAGTACAACAAGTCCAGTGGCAGTCTTCTTAAGAAATAGGGAGGAATCATACTGACTTTGAGTAAAGCGGAAATCAAGAAGAGTGGTACGAAATTTTTAACCATGCACGTGGTGCCTGCTTTAACCCATATAAAGATCGCTTCAACCGACAAATCTCAATGGTGGAATGAGTGAAAATCACATAGATATCTTCCTTCAGGTCCCCATGCAAGAATGCATTTTTTACATCCATTTGCAGGAGAGACCAACCTTTAGATGCAGCAATAGCCATAATAGTTCGTACTCAAGTCATTTTGGCTGCGGGTGCAACAGTCTCCTCATAATCAAGATCATATTCTTGACAATTCCCAAGAGCTACCAAACGGGCTTTATACCAGTCTATAGTTCCATCAGATCGTAGCTTGATGGTATATACCCATTTGCATCCAATAAGTTTCATCCCATCAGGACATGGGACGATATCCCATGTTTGATTATCCAATAGGGCCTGTAGTTCTTCTTACATAGCTTGCCGCCAACATGCTTGAGTAGCAGCCTGAGAGTATGATTTTGGTACAATTGTAGTATCCAGAGTAGCTTGATGAGCAGTATAAGAGTGCACATACCTATCTGGAGGACGAGAGACTCGAGAAGATCGTCGAGGTTCATTCGGGACAGGATCATGTCGGTTCAGGATCCGGAAGAGGCAGTGGGGACCGTGGATGACGTCTTTGTTACACAACCCCTGGCTTAAAACGTTCAATAGGGAAGGACACAATATCAAAAGTAGGAAGTGTAGCGGAAACAGAATCATGAAAAGTACCATATTGGAAGAAATATTGATGTTCAACAAAGATCACATTTCGAGATATACGTAGCTTGTTAGCATCTGCATCATAACATAGAAACCCTTTATGCGCATTACTATACCCAAGAAATGCATAGCGAGCAGCCTGAACAGTAAGCTTATGACGTTCAGTGTAAGGCAAGTGAACAAAACAGACACCGCCAAATATATGAAGAGAATTATAGTCAGGAGCAACACCAAACAAACGAGAGTACGGAGAGTCAAATTGTAAGATTTGAGAAGACAAACGATTAATCAAATAAACATCTGTAGATAAGGATTCTACCCAAAAACGAGGAGGCACAGAAGATTCAATTAACAGAGTACGAACAACATCCAAGAGATGACGATTTTTACGCTTAGCGACCCCATTTTGTTGAGGAGTGTAAGGACAAGAACGTTGGGACAAAATTCCCATCGTTTTGAGATAATCTTGAAACTCATTAGACATATATTCCTCCCCAGAGTTAGAGCGTAAGACTTTAACATGTAGCAAATTGGGTTTCAATAAAAGCAACAAAAGCCTGAAAATTGGAGAACACATCAGCCTTATAGCGAAGAAAATAGACCCAAGTGAAACGACTGTAGTCATCAATAAAAGTCACAAAATATGTGTATTGAGCATGAGAAATTACGGAGCTAATACCCCATACATCTTTATGAATAATCTCAAAACAAGTGGATGCTCGACTCCCATGTGAAGGAAAAGGTAAATATTTACTCTTACCTAATTTACAAGAACTACAATCGGAAGGTATGTTAGAAAATGAATCTTTATTTCCCAAATAACCATGTTTCATAAGATGAGTCAACACAACGGTATTGGGGTGTCCCAATTTCTTGTGCCAAACATTATTATCATTAGCAACAGCAGTACAAACAAAAGAATCAAAATTAGGAATGGAAAACTGAAGAGGAAATAAACGTTCCACTTTAGACCTCTAGCGATCACCTTTCCCGACACTTGATCCTGCACACAACAACCAGTACGATCAAAATGAATTTCGCAATTATTATCAACCAATTGTCCAACGAAAATTAAATTCGTAGATAATTCTGGTGGTACAAATACATTGTTAAAAGATCCCAGAGTCCCAATTGCAGTGATAGGAAGCATACTGCCATTGACTATCTGAATATGTTGGTCACCTTTATACTTACGAATTTCATGTAAAGCATCAGTACTGCTAGTCACATGATTGGAGGCTGCAGAGTCAACCAACCAAGGAGAGGTTAGGAGATTTCGCTTACCTTGGAGCCCGAAAGCTGAAAAGGCAGAAACAATCATTTGTTAAACCATCTTGGGTGCAAGAGTAGACGAAGAACCGATTGAAGGTGGCTGGCCTTGAACAGATTCAGGAGAGACATTAGCCAAATTGGATTGAACAGCAGGCTGAAAAGCTTGACTTTGTCTATTTTGAGGCCGCACACGACAGTATGTAATAATATGCCCCTCCTTTTTGCAGTAATTGCAGAATTTCTTGCTGCAATGCTTTGCAATATGTCCAAACTCCTTACAACTATAGCAGTGCGTATGTGACTTGAATTTACCTTTCCCTTGAGCAACATATGCCATATTAACAATCTCAGTAGTCATAGATTCTTGAGTAGCAAGACGCTGCCCTTCACGTAGTAATTCCGCCAAGCATACGTCCAAGGAAGGAAAATGATTACGGTTTATCAAGCCAGCATGAGTAATCTCAAATTCCGGTCGGAGCTACATCAAAGATTGATCTCTTTGACTCTCAGCATGGGCAGTCAAGAGAACTGTTAATGCTTCCTTGGGAACTTTAGAATAAACTATCCCAGAATATTCACTCCATAAATTAAGAAATCCAGCGTAGAACTGCTCTAGAAAGATAACCTTGCTTATAATTGGCAATTTCTAGCTCCAATTGAAACTTTCGGGTACTATTGTCTTGATTATAAACACGTTGAAGATAATCCCACGTGTCTTTAGCAGTGGTAAATGACCGAAGGTTATTCACCATGTGAGGTTCAATAGAACTTAATAACCGTGAGACAATGCGTGCATCCTTGCTTTCCCATTGACTAAGCTCCTTTGAATCAATGGGCGCGGTAGACGGGCCATCTAAATTACTCCATAATTCTTTTCCCTTTACAAACATCTTAAATTGAAATTCCCAGGTGGAAAAGTTCTTTCCATTAAATCGAATAATGGAATGTTCTCCCGACATGATAAAATAGATAGAAGCTCAATAGACAAATGAAATCTAGATTTATACCAGTAGGAAATAAGTCCCACCAGAAACTTACAAGCCCAATAGTTAGTGAATAATAGCCAAAAATAATTCAAGTAATTTTATCTGCCCAGAACTCAAATGCGACCTAAAATAACAGGCCTAAACCAAACAAAGTTATCTTCTTTGTGGGAAAGACCCAGATAGAACTACAGAAGACTCCTGCCGCTACTAAGGAAGAATTCACTGTGTGCGAAAGGTAATTTCTCACCACATGAAGAAGCCGAAGTCTAGCCGTAACCATAATCTGTCTCAGCAACGTGATCGATTATCCGGAAGAAGGAACTCGAAATCTTCCAGCAACCAATTGACCCAATCAACAATTGTACCACTAAGGGAATACTTCGCAATCTGTTAATTATTCCCACGATCGAGAAGATGAACCCAAGAGTAACCGGCAACCAAAAATTGATAGTCACAAAAAAAGGTAGCCTGTCCTAAAAACTTCCCAAAATCGAGACCACCAAAATGTCAAAACCAGATAAACCCGAGTAACTCGAGTTTCTTGAACCAAAGAGAAATACCAGAGAATTCAAACCTAATTATGTTTGTGGCTCTGATACCATGTCAAATGGTCTGAATGCCTCTCAATAGAGGGCTTCTCCTCATTAAATAGACGGATGCGTCCCTCATTACAGTCTATAATCATGTGGTAATGAAATCAGAATCTCCCTATACAAGGTAGCCTACAATCACTCGAGAGAATCATACTATACAAAGTAAATACAATATTCTCTATCTTAATAATGTACAGCTATGCAATATATGTTAACAACATCTCCATTACAATCTTTGACGAATGACAATTTAATACTAATAAAACCCTGAAATTGGAAAACATGTAGCATTCTATCATTTTATTATTCTAATTTCTAAATTGTGAATACCTTTTTTGTTTCTTGAAACTTTTTCTTCTCCATCTTGCTCATTCTCCCATAATGAATGAAGCATTCCAGTCTCGCATTCCAGTCTCCTAAATTTATCTCTGTTTGATACAGTTCCTTTCATACTGTTTTGCTTCTCTCTCTCTTATCAAATCTTCATACAGAATTAATAGTCGTGCTTTACTCACTCAGTTCTGACGAAGTGAAAATACTCTCCGTACTCCCAACTTCTCATCTCCTATATATGCCCCCATATTGTTAACAATTCCTCTTCTAAGACCAAATAAACGAGCTGTGTTTTTTTGTATGGAACCAAATCCATGTTCTTTCTTATATCCCCTCACAACTGAACCTCGATCATTATTTTCCCAATTGAAAAATCTGCACCTGTTCTTTGAGTTCTACTGTGGACCAAGGACTTTGTATAATAATTCCTCTCCCTCGCCAAACTTCCGCCTACTTTTGATGAATCCTTGGAAGTTAGAACGCCTTGTTGAGTCATGTGGGGATAGATTTGTATATATTTCTTTTCTTTTTCCAATCTCAGACATGTGGAGGCGCATTAGGGCACCTTTAGGAACACGCTAATGACACTCCGAGACACCCCAAAGACACTATAAGTGGTGCGGAAGTATTTATGAAATTCTTGTAATAAGAATTGAAAATAAGAATTATATNATAATAATTCCTCTCCCTCGCCAAACTTCCGCCTACTTTTGATGAATCCTTGGAAGTTAGAACGCCTTGTTGAGTCATGTGGGGATAGATTTGTATATATTTCTTTTCTTTTTCCAATCTCAGACATGTGGAGGCGCATTAGGGCACCTTTAGGAACACGCTAATGACACTCCGAGACACCCCAAAGACACTATAAGTGGTGCGGAAGTATTTATGAAATTCTTGTAATAAGAATTGAAAATAAGAATTATATTGGAATAATGTAGCTTTGTATTGAGATATGATTGATTGTTGTTGAAAAAATGTACAATGCCTTTATATTCATAGGCAAAACTATATTCTAATCCTATTAATATAATGAAACTAAATTCTAAAAGGAAATAAACTAAAATCCTAATCTAATTTAAAATAAATTATAAATTCTATTCTAATCAATAAAGAAAAGAAATTCTATTCTAAACGAAATATTAGAATAAAAAGATAAACTTTATTACAACTAAACATCTTATTATAAATATATAATCCTAATCCTATTTACAATATGATTGTCCTATGTCAATGAACTTGTCCTCGAGTTTTGTTGAAAAAAAGAATCATTGATAATTTGTGTGTATTCGAACTTGACTGGGGCTTGAGGACATTCTCCGGCCACATGTTGCAGTGTTCTACGCATGTTGAAACAACCAACATTCATAGCATTAAGGTATGCAAATTCTTGTCAGCTTGCTTCTCAACTGGCCCGCGATTCCTTTCAAGACTCAACGCAGTTAGCATCTGCGTGATGTTGTGAAGGGTTTCATCGATCCACTCAATTCGTTGTGTGAGGTTGTCGAGCCATCGTTCGTCGTCTTCGGTTCGACAGCCAT
>CAIGRK010377763.1:0-12804 GCA_903798315.1 Fraxinus greggii | reverse complement strand
ATTGCACAAATAATTGCACATTCTATAATGGTTTAATATGATTAATAAAAAATTTAGTGTATCTTGTGCAAGATGTGTGGCTAACAATGCTATTGTCTACAAGAGTTAGTTTTTTTCGTTTTGGTAAGAATTTTAGATATAATTACTTTGTTAAGAGTTTACGGTCAATGATGAAATCTGGTACTCATATATTAGAAGGTATTTTTCAGGAAATGTGAAAATGTGAAATCGTAAATATGGAGATGTAAACACCATTTTCACTGTACTTTCCTCATATTCTCCAAAATAGTATTGATAAAATTCAATTTAATTTTTTTCTTGTATGATTTGAACGAAATAATAATAGNTCTTGTGCAAGATGTGTGGCTAACAATGCTATTGTCTACAAGAGTTAGTTTTTTTCGTTTTGGTAAGAATTTTAGATATAATTACTTTGTTAAGAGTTTACGGTCAATGATGAAATCTGGTACTCATATATTAGAAGGTATTTTTCAGGAAATGTGAAAATGTGAAATCGTAAATATGGAGATGTAAACACCATTTTCACTGTACTTTCCTCATATTCTCCAAAATAGTATTGATAAAATTCAATTTAATTTTTTTCTTGTATGATTTGAACGAAATAATAATAGTGTATTAACGTTGATTCGTTACCGAAATGAGACAACTACTTTTTGTATAATCATTTTCGAAATCGCGTTTGGACCGATGATGAGTGAAATATATGCACTTTGTTTTATAATTTTTTAAACATATTTCACCTTCTATGAAATGTAAATCCCGTTTTCTGAATTTAAATTCTCTTATATCCTATTTATCAAATATTTCTTTAACTTTCTTAATTATAGTGCAAGGGTGAGAATTCATGTTATCCTAGGTATGTGTCGCGATGCAAAACACATTTAAAACCATTTTTCTTCTTGTATCTCAAATTACGTTATCTCAAATTGCGTTCGGCCCAACGTTGCTTTTAGTTATTTTAAAATAACTTTAATTTGGCATTCAAGACAAATACATCCTCATTACGATGAAGATGTATAGAATTGTGACTACTCTAGTTCGAATTGCATAAATTTTGATAGTCCATGAATGACTGACTAAAGGGGTGAATTGGATTTTAAAAGCTTTTTCAAAAATTAATCTTGAATCAAGCAAGCTAAGAACAAGTAGATCAATCAAATAATAAGCTCAACCAAAATAACGATAAGTAAAAAAAGGGGATGATGCAAACAATATACTTGTGGATACTCGATTCAAACCAATGATCTATGTTTTTCATTATCAAACTCTTCGCTACAAATAAGGTCTATTCACTATATTAATTGACTTATGGTGCAATCACAACATTTACAATGCTTTCGGTGATTTCCAAACAAGGAACACCGATGACCCACTATATTGAGCTTTCAAAGGGTCTCAATATGAACCACAAGTTTAAATGAATGGTTTTACATTGGAATTTCTCTCTTGTTAAATTATACAAATAAATTAAGTACCAATAGGGACCACCACTTCAATGAATAGCAATGAATTATAACTCAAATGTTAGGTGAAAAAATTTCATGAATATGATAATTAAAATTTGATTCAATTAATCAAAATTTTTCAATATGAAGATGATGAAGAAATAAATACAATGTAAATTCAAAAGATTTGCTCAAAATATTTCTCTATTTACTAAAATATAGTAATAAATTAAGTATCAAAAGATACTAACACTTCAATTAATGGCAATAAATAATAGCATAAGCGTTAGATGAGGAAACTTTGATTAATATGATGATTTAAAAGTTTGAATCCATCAAAAAAATTCAGTATGAAGAAGTAGAAGATATAAATGCATTGTAAGTTTAAGGATTTTCTCAAAATATTTCTCTCTTTAATATACTTAAAAGACTTTACATTGAATGCAAAAAGAAAACCTATTTATAGAGAAAAACTTGTAAAACTTTCTGAGAGTTCGGATGAGGATCCGTTCGACCACCACACGTTCGGATAATCAAAATATAGCCGTTGGACAAAAAAGTTAGAAGTCAGAATGGACAAAATTTTGACCGTTGGGATCTTTGGTCGATCGGATGGTCCAGCCGGTCAATCGTCGTTGGTCCAATTTTTCTCATTTTGGTCCCGTAACTCCCGTTTGATCTATTTCGAATGTTTTTAACAATGTGAACTTTTGGAAGTGCTTTTAAATAGTTTTTCAAAGTAAGTAATATTTTAAAGATACGGTCTAAGTTCAAATATTATTTTTGAAAATCAATCTTTCTTTTAATCTAGATATTTATACAAATGATAATCAAAATAACTTTTAGTGCATATAATAGTTTTTGAACTTTAATTATTCATTACTAATGATTAAAGTATTAGTGCCTCTACATTTAAACTAAACAGTCTAGTCTTTGATCTTTTTTTAAAGTTAGCTCTTAGACTCTTAAATATTTGACTTTTAAGCACTTGTCTTACAAGCTTGATTTAGATCTTGATCTTCTTTTAATTATGATCTTTTGACAAAGGTCGATCAATTTGTTATTAAATGCATGAAGACTGTAATCACTTAAATTTAATTGTTAGTAAACAAGATTAACTTGTTTATTATGATCAAAATTATAAGATCAAAGTCCACCACAGATCAACAAGTTTAACTTTTCCTGAGTTTGATGTATGAAAATAATATGTTTCTATCACCAATATGGGACAAGACATTAATAGAGACTCATTTCCTCGGTATACTTCAATGGTGGAATATACATATTGATATACGGTATCATACAATATAGCCCTTGACTAGTTCACAGCAATTGCAATTTTATCAATACTTAAAAACATAAAATCCATCGTGAGAGACCATATGTTAGATAGAGATGAATCATATGGTATAAACAGTATTACAATCCGAATAGAAGTACTATTTGTATCAACCAAAGGCTTCAAGAATATAAATTTGTCCTTCCGACATCTTGACGCAGCACAAAATAAGGAATTCAAACGAAGACATTGAGAACACCAAAACATGAATTCACCAAAGAATGAAAATTAAACTCACGAAATTTAGTTATTTCAAGATGCTCTAGAAATGAAGAATGAATTATTTATTTATAAAGGTTTACATGAAAATCTAGTTTAAAATAACTAAAATTGAAAAGAATTCGAAATAAACTAAATGATAAAAATAGCACTAAAAAATTGAAAGCTGTTTTCAAGTTCTAAATGAACTCGAATGGTTAAAATCCTTCATAGTTCTCCTTTCAAAAAAGGTATTATAGGCTTAAATCGGAGCTCGAACGTCAAATCTGCACTTTACACTTTTTTCCTTTCAATCCAACTTTTTCTCAATCATTCAGTCATATGTTCTACATTACATCGTTTATGCAAACCGTGAAGGTAAAATTGTAATTATGTTTTAGTTTTTAATCGTTATTATTTTGTATTTATTATAAAAATTGTGCACAAAATATTCGTTTGTGTATAATTTTAATTTGTTTGCATACTTGAATCGGCCACAAGCCCGAATAAAAGAGAAGTGTTTTCTACAAAATTATATTTTTTTTATATTTACCCTTTTAACAAATTTTCGTCTTTATTATACTTTTAGATTAAAAAGTGAAAGAAAACGATGAGTCCCGAGTAACTCGTGATGCAAGCTTATAGGCCAAGTGGAGCTCAAGTTTCTTGAGACGAGATGGCTCGGCTTGCCCGGTGATAGACTAGTAGAGCGATTTAACTAATCCCATTTAACAACTGATGGTTTTGTAAGATCGACAACTTGCTATAGCAAGTACTAGGTTTTCGAAGGAAAGATGTCTCAAGTTAGCATGAATTACAGTATAGTTCATTGTTCGTTTCTAAGGGCCAATTTTGCATAACTTTTACTTTTACTTTTTGTAGAAGAGATTTCGGATGAAGCTATCCTAATTTTTGTTTGAAAATTAATTTTTAAAAGAATTTTCTATTTCAGAAGTGTTTTTATAGAAAACAACATTAAACTAACTTTCTCTAAAAACTCTTTTAAATAGAAGTACCTTCATAAAATTAGTCAAATAGATCTAAAAGCTATTTTTGAATCTTAAAATCTCATTTTGACTTTTCAAAATTCATGGATCATATATAAAATAGGCAAATGGATCTAAAAGCTATTTTTGAATATTAAAACTCATTTTGACTTTTCAAAAGTAACGTCAAACATGCTATAAATTTGATTGTACAAAAATGTCAACTATGAGTCGAAAATAAGAATCATGCTTTATGTCCCGACTCAATGACCAGGACATAAAACAGTTGGCGCCCCCTATTTGAGGAGGGGTTTATGTGCTAATCATTGAGCTAGAAAATAAAGGAAACACTTAGGTCTTGTGTCAGAGGTCTCATGTCAGAGTTCTCTTTTTGATTCTGAATGGCTAGGCTTAACCAGTGAGATGATTATTCTTTTAGGGTAGCATAAATAAATATTAAGGGTCCGTTTGATTGCAAGAATGAAATTGGATGGAAAGAAAATGAACTTTAAGGAATTGAATTGTCCAGAACTTGTTTCATTGGAAATTGTCAATTAATTGTATTTGATCGGTATAATTTTTCACATGAAAAATATTGAAATTTTGGATATTTGATATTCGTTTGACTTTATTTTTCATGAAAATTATCCATTAAATGGATATAATTTATTACAATTGGGAATAAAATTTATTTTCATTGCAAAAACTAAAAAAATAAAAAAAAAATGAATGTCTAGAAAAGCTTTTCCCACCGAACCCATGGGAAAAACTTATCCTAAAAACCCAAGAAAATGTGGAAAATAAATTCTATGGAAAATTTAGTAAATCAAACACGCAAAAATGTGGAAATTGATTTTAATTTCCATCTTCCATGAAAAAGAAAGAACTATCAAACAGGGCCTAATATAGTTTTAAGAGAGTTCGTAGAATTGATCTTAATAGTACATATAATAATGTTATTTGTGATTATTTATAGTTCAATAAAATGTTATTAAATAATAATTCCAATTAAATACAGGAACATGTGATTTGGACTAATCATTCAATGTCTTCTAAACATGATGTTTATTTTCAGTGATAACAAATATCAATACTCTTACAAGAAACATTATATTTTTTTTAGATAAATAACTTTTTTGTGAATAAAAGGGTCTGTATAATTGCGAACCTATTTATGTTCCAAATTTCTAGTAATTTTTTTTTTTAACGAAATTTAAGAATTCTTAACTTTTTAGGTTAATAAGTAATGGAACATATGATTTGGACTAACCATTCAATATCATCTAAACATGATATTTGTTTTCAATGATAAACAATACTCCTATAGGAAACATTATATTTCTTAGATAAATAACTTTTTTTGTAAATAAAAGGGTCCGTAGAATTGTGAACCTATTTATGTTCCAAATTTCTAGTAATTTTTTTTTTTTTTTACAAAATTTAAGATTTCTTAATTTTTTAGGCTAATAAATACAATAACATTTGATTTGGACTAATCATTCAATGTCATCTAAACAAGATGTTTATTTTGAGTGATAACAAATGATGATACACCTATAGGAAACGTTATATTTCTTAAATAAATAACTTTTGTGAATAAAAGGGTCCGTAGAATTGTGACTCTATTTATGTTCCAAATTTCTCGTAACATTTTTTCTTCTTTTTTTTACGAAATTTAAGAATTCATAATTCTTTAGGTTAACAAATTTATTAATATGACTTTATTCATTTTATATAACTTATAAACATATAATGTATTACTATTTCTTTTATAATTATGCATTGGTAAAATATAACAAGCTTTAGGATACAATATACATATTGATTCTTCTCGAGACTTTTTCAACATTTTATTATGTTCATATGTTGCAAATATTAATTTGAATAAGAATGCAGCGTAATTTAATTAATTTTAACTATTAAAATTATTAACTTGAACTAAATTATAATCTGTTAATTAAAAAATAACATAATTAACTTCACAACATATAATTAAAAGGAGAAAATTAAGTTTGGACTCTCTAACCTTTTCAGTCTGCCCGTTTTGGCATGTCTATATCCCCTTGAAACCTGCCAACAGACAATCATGGAGAGGCAATTATGTGACTTGGTCTCTCACCAGGAATTCCATTTCTGTTCTTCCTACTTTCTCTCTTCCATACATTTCCCAGATTTTCCGTAGGAGATGAACCCAAAACCACATAATTTTCTGTACCCTTCCTCTGCTTCTCATTTTGAATCTCATTTTGTTCTTGAGATAATTAGTTTAATTTTCTATTTTACCATTTTTTTTTTTGCATGATTTTGATGTAGAAACTGAACGCATGTCTTCATTTAGAATGGACCATCAATCTGGGGTGTCTTAGTTGACTAAACTATTGCTATATAATTAGGAATCTTATCGAATTAAATTAAAGATACACAGAATAATTCGAAAATGTCGAACTTGTCTAGCCAGCCATCAAAAAAGGGAATGCGTGCACCGGGGTCGGGTGGTTCTTCCGGTAGTTCTCAGGGAAACCGGGGTTCCAGTGGCCAAACGGTGAAATTTGCACGGAGAACTTCAAGCGGTAGGTACGTAAGTCTCTCCAGAGAAGACCTGGATATGTCAGGAGAAATTTCGGGTGATTACATGAATTATACAGTTCACATTCCTCCTACGCCTGATAATCAGCCAATGGACACTTCTGTGGCTGCAAAAGCAGAAGAACAATATGTATCCAATTCTCTCTTCACTGGTGGATTCAACAGCGTCACGCGTGCTCATCTCATGGATAAGGTGATTGAATCGGAGGTGAGTCATCCACAGATGGCCGGTTCCAAGGGCTCGTCCTGTGCCATGCCGGCTTGTGATGGCAAAATTATGAAGGATGAAAGGGGTAAAGACGTTATTCCTTGTGAATGCAGGTATCTCGTCTAAGACTTTAGACATTTTTTTGTCATAGGTTTAACACGTTATGACTTTCTATGTCAACCACATTATCGAAAAGTTTAAGTTGATAGAGATGAATACATGTATTAATTTGATGGAAACTTAGTTTTACCATCAAGGATCATCCACCAGCATGCACTAATTCTAAATAATAAGTCAGGTGTGAACATTTCTTGGAATGGTCTTTCTAGGTTTAAAATCTGCAGAGATTGCTACATGGACGCCCAAAAAGATACTGGTCTCTGTCCTGGATGCAAGGAGCCATATAGGGTTGGTGATTTTGATGATGATGTACCGGATTTTTCCGGTGGCGCTCTATCGCTTCCCGCCCCTGATGATTCAAAAGGAGACCGGCGTATGTCGATGATGAAAAGGAATCAAAATGGAGAATTTGATCATAATAAGTGGCTATTTGAAACTCAGGGTACATATGGATATGGTAATGCCTATTGGCCTCAAGATGACATGTATGGAGATGAAGGGGATGGAGTGCATAAGGGCATGCCGGATTCATCAGATAAACCATGGAGGCCCCTCAGCCGAATAGTACCTATCCCAAATAGCATCATCAGCCCTTACAGGTATGCACACAGAACAATTTAGTCATTCCGTTCACGTCCGTTGGTCAAATTAACAGAATAAGGCCAACTGTTTAGTTTGACAAACTTGAAAAAAATGAAGTTCAGTAACCAACATGAAATTGCAGGCTGCTTATTGTTGTCCGACTAGTTGTACTTGCCTTCTTCTTGACATGGAGACTGAAACATCCAAACGACGAAGCTATATGGCTGTGGTTGATGTCAGTTGTATGTGAATTATGGTTCGCCTTTTCTTGGATTCTTGATCAGGTTCCTAAGATCAACCCAGTCAGTCGAGTTACAGATTTAGAGGTTTTGCGCGATAAATTTGATATGCCATCATCTTCCAATCCGAGTGGAGCCTCTGACCTCCCAGGAATGGACTTTTTTGTGTCCACTGCGGATCCTGAAAAAGAACCTCCACTGGTCACTGCCAACACTATTCTGTCAATCTTAGCCGTAGACTATCCCGTAGAGAAACTTGCATGTTACGTTTCTGACGACGGTGGAGCGCTTCTCACTTTTGAGGCCATGGCGGAGGCTGCAAGTTTTGCTGATTTGTGGGTTCCTTTCTGCAGGAAACATGATATAGAACCCAGAAATCCTGAAACCTACTTCACTCTGAAAGGTGATCCGACCAAGAACAAGAAGAGGCCTGATTTTGTGAAAGATAGGCGGAGAGTTAAGAGGGAATATGATGAATTTAAGGTGAGGATAAATGGATTGCCTGATTCAATCAGGAGAAGATCGGATGCATTCAATGCCAGGGAAGAGATGAAAATGCTAAAGCACATGAGAGAGAGTGGGGATGACCCCATGGAGTCGATCAAGGTTCAAAAGGCTACATGGATGGCCGATGGTACCCACTGGCCCGGAACTTGGGGTGTCCCTACTAGGGAACACGCCAAAGGTGATCATGCTGGCATTCTGCAGGTATATATAAATCAATCAATTCTGCACATGTAGGCCTTTTGATAAAAAAAAAAAACAGTTTAAGCCTTTACATCAACTGGATTAAGTGCAAATATGGTTGCAGGTAATGTTGAAGCCCCCGAGCAGTGACCCACTAATCGGAGGATCAGAGGACAAGCTTCTTGACTTCTCAGATGTAGACATACGTCTGCCTATGTTTGTGTACGTGTCTCGTGAGAAGCGTCCAGGTTATGATCATAATAAGAAAGCTGGTGCAATGAATGCACTTGTCCGGGCATCAGCCGTACTATCTAATGGTGCATTTATACTCAATCTTGATTGTGATCACTACATATACAATTGCAAGGCTCCCCGTGAAGGGATGTGCTTTATGATGGATAGAGGTGGCGAAGACATATGCTATATCCAGTTTCCCCAAAGATTTGAAGGCATTGATCCATCTGATCGTTATGCCAATCACAACACTGTATTTTTTGATGGAAATATGCGTGCACTTGATGGAATCCAGGTACATTCAGCCATGTTTCTTTTATAGGTTCTCCATGTTCTTGTCATACCAGGATATTTTCCAAATTCGATGAGATTATTTCCATAATAGATTGATTGCTACCCTTTAGAGTTATTTGCATAAATAAGGACGCTCCTTTCAATGTTTCTATCTCGATTTAAATTCACTTCATATTTCTTAACAGAATTTATTGATTTTGAATTGATTAATCCAGGGTCCAGTTTATGTGGGGACAGGATGCATGTTCCGTCGATTTGCTCTTTATGGGTTTGATCCCCCTAAAAGTGATAATACCTCAAAGGGTGCAGAGACACAAGCTTTGAGAGCCACGGATTTTGATCCTGATCTTGATGTCAATTTATTACCTAAGCTTTTTGGAAATTCCACAATGCTAGCTGAGTCTATACCTATTGCTGAATTCCAAGGCCGTCCAGTTGCTGATCATCCCGCTGTTAAGTATGGACGACCTCCTGGCATTCTCAGGGTCCCCAGAGAACCACTTGATGCAACTACAGTAGCTGAAGCTGTCTCTGTCATTTCTTGTTGGTTAGTCTATCTTTGTCAGACTCTTACTCCACAATTGCGCAAGTTTAGATCTACTAGTGTAAAACAAGGATGAATAGGTTTGGACATCGATATATTCAATCTAAACGTAAGAATATTGTTTCACAGGTACGAGGACAAAACTGAATGGGGTGATCGTGTTGGTTGGATTTACGGTTCAGTCACTGAAGATGTCGTGACAGGGTACCGTATGCATAACCGTGGATGGCGCTCTGTCTACTGCATCACCAAGCGTGATGCCTTCCGAGGATCAGCTCCAATAAATCTCACTGATAGGCTCCATCAGGTGCTCAGATGGGCAACGGGCTCTGTAGAGATTTTCTTCTCTAGAAACAATGCTTTGCTTGGGACCAAAAAACTCAAATTCCTCCAGCGCTTGGCTTACCTCAATGTTGGTGTATATCCTTTCACCTCCTTATTCCTAATTGTCTACTGCTTCCTCCCTGCACTGTCACTCTTATCAGGCCACTTCATCGTGAAAAACCTCAATATTGTTTTCCTCATCTACCTCTTGACTATATCGATTTGCCTCATCGCATTGGCTATCTTGGAAGTGAAATGGTCCAGTGTGGGACTGGAAGAATGGTGGAGGAATGAACAGTTTTGGCTCATTTCTGGAACCAGTGCCCACTTCGCTGCTGTCGTACAAGGCCTTCTCAAAGTTATTGCAGGAATCGAGATTTCTTTCACACTTACATCTAAATCTGCAGGAGATGACAATGATGATATTTATGCAGATCTCTACTTAGTGAAATGGACTTCTTTGATGATCCCACCAATTGTTATAGGGATGATTAACATTATTGCAATGGTAGTTGCATTCTCAAGGACAATTTACAGTTCAGTTCCTCAATGGAGCAAGTTCATTGGTGGAGCATTCTTCAGTTTCTGGGTGTTGGCTCATTTGTATCCTTTTGCCAAAGGGCTCATGGGAAGAAGAGGAAAGACACCAACAATTGTCTTTGTATGGTCTGGTCTTATTGCTATTACACTCTCATTACTTTGGGTAGCCATTAGTCCACCTAAAGGTACACAAGCTTCAGATGTTACAGGAGGAGGAGGGTTTCAGTTCCCATGAAAAAGTGTAAAACCCCTTTTTCTTAGGCCTTACTTAGTTGAAATATTTTCTTAGGAAATAGATTTTCAAAGATGACCATTTGTTTGTCTCTTTCATTAATGCGTTCCTACTATTGTTTTCTAGGACGACTTCAATTAGTCGATTGCTATGTAAAAGTAACTTCTATGTTATGCATTCATTTTATTTTTATGGATTATCTTTCGAGAATTTACTTTCCTATAGGATACCAGGAAAATCTCTTCATCACCATAAGTCCCATCATCAAGATCCTACACCCCATGTTACATTTCAGAGTGATCGTCCCAAGCAAAGCCCTTCCATTAATCAATGACCGAAATAACAATCAGAACCATAGCAACGTTTAGACCCGTGTCCAGCCATATGGTTCCCAGAACTTTACTCAATCGAGAAAGCCTTGTCCCGTATCAGCTTCCTTTCCGACTTACTCCATCCACTAATCCTATGGATATATACTTCCATATCGGTTTTGTCTACATATTTATTTGTTAAAAAGCTTTCAGCTGCTAGTCATACCAGTTGATACTAGGTCATCATTGCTCATGCTTCCATTCTCTTCTTGTGCATCGATATTTGCTATAGATGCAGAACCATCTGCATTAGCAGAAGCCAGAAACAATGAAGAATTGGTTCTTGATCATGTTGGGCTATTGACACTTCTATTATTGCGGATATAACTTTTGTAATATAGATATTGTAATTACACACACACACACACACACACACAAAAACCCTTTTGCAGCGATCAAAAAACGCTGCAAAAGATCTTTTGCAGCGTTTTAGCATACATTACGGGGGTCGACGTTGTCGTTGAGGGAAGAAATACATCAGCATTTATTCACAGTTGCAAATGCCTTTTTGCAGTGTATTTTCAGCATTGCAAATGCCTTATTTTGCAGCATTTTTTCAACGTTGTCGTGAACTCTTATGCAGCGTTTTTTTAACGTTGTCGTTAACTCTTTTGCAACGTTTTTTCAGCGTTACCGTTAACCCTTTACAGTGTTTTTTCAGTGACATCGTACCCTTTCGCAGTGTTTTTTCAGCGTTGCCGTTAACTCTTAACTACCGAATGTTGCCATTTATGTGTTGCAAATAATCATTTTTGGTGTAGTGTGTCAACCCTAATTTTTGTGGTTTGTCACTATTAGGTTCAATATTGTAATTAGCAATTCTGTGAACAAAAATGACTTAACTGAACATGTATAAAAGTCAAGGAGAGAAGTGAGATTTTGTATAGTTGAGTTAGATAGCCTAGGGTTTGAGTTCGAGTTTGGAAACAAGGAAGAAGCGGCGCCCGAATTTCCCATCGCCCAAGCGTAGGGATGGCACTGGGCCGAGTCGAGCCAGCTCGGCCTATAGGCACGAGCTCGGCTCTTGCTCGCTTGTCCGAGCTCGGCCCACGACGAGCTCGGCTCAACCCACGAGCCACTAGCTCGTGGGCCGGGCTGAGCCGAGCTTCAGCTCACGAGCTCCTTTTTTTTTATTTTTTTATTTTTTGTAAAACGAAACATAAATTTTATTTAAAACAAAAAAAGAAACATTTTATAAATCTGTTTTTAATATACATTTTGTAAACATTTTTTTAGATAAACTTTTTTTAAAAAAAGGGTAAACTCTCCTCCTTTATCCGGGCTTGGAATCGACTTCTTCAATTTCGAGTAGGCGGAGTTAAAAATAGTACATGAATAACTTGTTACATGTACATTTTAAAAAAAAAATTATGAAGGTATTAATAAAATAAAAAATTTGATGAATATGGTTAACTTAAATATCACTTGACGAGATGCAAATTCGACATTTATCTTGCAGTCGAAAATGACCGTCTTGCCAGTCCTTCACGCACATCAATGCTTTCAAAATATCTTCTTTTAGTCGAGCCTGACCTCGGACAACACCCTTTTACTTACACTAAAAGCAAACTCCGAAGCTACAGTGCTAACCGGAGGTGTTAGTAGGTCTTTTGCCATCGCAAAAACCACTGGCCATCGGCGTTCGTACTTTCGCCAGAATTCAACAACTTCTTCTGAACTTTTCTTAATTATTTTGTTACTAGACTAAAGTAATCATTAAATTCAGCAGGCAATGAATTTGGACTTGCGTCCGATGATTGATTACATACGGTTCACAAACTACTACTAGAGGAACCATTTGCATTTGAATCATATCTATATGAGTTAATACCTTCAAATAAAGTTAAAACTTCA
>CAIGRK010377757.1:0-16198 GCA_903798315.1 Fraxinus greggii | reverse complement strand
TACGTACGTAGGACATTCATGCTGGAAAAGAAGAAGAATTTTTTTGATGATCATCATGCTATCAAATACTGGAGCAGACAGACCACACAAGTGCAATTACAAAAGTTTTACATAAATTAATATTGCCGACACTTTGTAATTATCTCTTTGTACTCCTTTTTCTCTTTTCTTAATTTTAAAACCCCAATCTACACATTTGTCACTCTAGCAAGCTATTTATTCCCCTTGCACGCGCATATTAGTACGATAATCGTAAGTGTACGATATTATTAACAAGTATGCGACTCAAATATCGTTTCTATTAAATCTGTGATGAACTTGTCTTAATATCATTGCACGTGCGAGAATATATGTAAGCGAGCGAAATTAACTAGGGTTGTCGCACATACGAGTTCCTCTTTGCAGCCCACTTTTTTTTTTATTTTTTGCCCTTCATTTTTCTTTCATCTTGTTTAGATTTGACCTTTTATTTTTCGTTTCAAAGTATCATGTCCTCTCTCATTTCCACCCTTATTTCACTACATTTATCCAAGTTCGGAATGTTCTCTAAAACACGAAAAACACTACAAAAATCAATATGAACTCATCGAAACTACGAACTAGCATATGCACGATGATACAAACTAGACGTGCATGTATATGTTAATGTTGTTCTTACCTTCGATGTGATGGGTTATTGTTTTTTCAAGTTTTAACAAAGTCTTTTTCTACCTTTTACTAAATTATTAGATTTTTGCCTTGTTTTCAAATCTTTCATTTGACGCATCTCTCACCACGGCCTATAACTATAATACATTTTGTGAATTTCGCTCTCATCTATTAATTAATTAGAAAACTTATTAGAGAAGTAATTTATTTTATATATGTTTGTTTTGGCCAAAGTTGGCATAACTAATTAATTAATTAAATAATACTTCGTGTCTTGTGAAAATAATTATTCAGATATTTGAGAAAACTCACTGTACTGATACAGTACATTGCATGGCAGCTTCTGGCTCCATTTCTTGAAGGGCTGGTAAAACTGGAAAATGTGATTATCATAGTAAGATGAAAGCTTCAATTTCTCAATTTTCAATATACATTAATAAGTTATGAGATAGATTTGAGCTCAATTTTGCACAAAGAACCAAGTTTCTGGAGGCAAATTGTGTTGAGGGGAATGAATGAAGTGCAAAACTGAATATTTACCTTTCTACTTCAAAGCAAGAGCATTAAATTTTGGTTATGGCTGTGTGTGTGTGTGTGTTGCTCAAGAAGAATTTGTGGGATGGACAACGGGTAAAGTACGATCAATATTGATTACGAATGAGAGTGATATAGTTCAATTATTCAAATGAATGAATATGATTTATTAGGATACTTACTATTTAGATCTTGCAAACTTACTATTTGTTAGGTCGAGTCACTGAGTCAGGATGATGAATATTTTTGCAGAAAAAGAAAAAGTTACGAAAAGAAAAAAAAATTGATTTTGTTGTCGAGCACCCATGGTCTCGATTTAAGAACAATCGATTCTCCGCCCCCCCCGCCCCCGCTGTTCTATTATATAAATGTTATCTTCGTCTCTCTATTTCATGAAGAGAGAAGTTATGCATATTTTATTTTTCTTTTCAACTATTTTATTCGATTCATAATTAAAACAATGTATAAAAATACTTTTTTCCTTTTTGCCCAAGTCCTGCATATTGCCAAGGAGCTGCATGTAGCAAAAGAAAATACAAATAGAAAGCTTAGAATTTTCTTGGCGGCCAATAAACCCCCTTCATAATTTAAACAACGCATAAAAATAAATTTTTCTTTAATGCCATTTAAGGCTTGCTCAAAATTCAAAATGTGTCTGGAAAAAAAAAAAAATGAGAATTGGTGACCAAAATGAAACTAGGCTATAAGTTCAGTGACTAACTACATGTATTTTGAACTCAAAAAAATAACTGTAAAATTAGAAGAAAGAAAAAACATTTACCCTCCACCGCCGTCAGCCACTTCATTTACCCTCCACCGCCGTCCACGTTTTAGTCGGCCATCACCATCCCATTCCTCTTCCTCTTCTCATCCCCACTGCTTATTTCAGACAATAATTCTTCCTAACTTCCATGGATTGAAGTTCGTCAAAAGTGTCTTATGGAACAAGAATTGGAGGCATGCTAACAATGAAATCCGTCTCTCTTGTTAGGCAATCGATTCTCAGTTACTACAATCATCATCAGAATCTGGGATGGTGGGTTTTGAGATCCTGGTTCAATTCATGGTCTCATGCAATAAGAAACGCCTCATCCTCTTCACCTCTAAAAGCCCTCAAACTCTACTCTCAAATGCACAGAAAATCTTTGCCATTTGATAGTTTCTCTATTCTGTACGCTATCAATTCGTGCACCCATTTTCCTGAAAACGTCGACAGCCTGTCCACTATTCGCCACCTCCACGCCCACCTTCTGAAACTCGGCTTCAATACCCACGTTTACGTTGCTACTTCACTATTGCACTCTTATGCTTTAGCTGTTTTTGGTGACGCGTGTAACTTGTTCGAAGAAATGCCTGATAGAAGTTCAGTCACCTGGAACACTATGATCACAGGATATTCACGACATGGGGATGTTAAAAGTGCGTGCAAAATCTTCAATCAAATGCCTAAGAGAGATCTTGCTTCCTGGACTGCGATGATCACGGCTTATATGAACAGTGGTTTTTGGGATGAAGGCCTTGCGCTCTTTCGACAGATGGTAATGGTGAAAATCATTGATAATGAGTATCTAAAGCCTGATCAACTGATGTTGGGTTCAGTTTTGGCAGGGTGTGCAAACATGGGTTCAGTTGGATTAGTGTTTGGCAAATCTTTACATGGATTTGCCGTTAAAAATGATTGGCAATTGAATGTGACCTTTGGTACTTGTTTGGTTGACATGTATGCCAAATGTGGGTTGTTGAAGAATGCTTGCCTGGTTTTTGACATGATGAAGGATAAGAATGTAGTGGCATGGACAGCCTTAATATGTGGCTCCGCTCAGCATGGCTATGGCCAAGAAGCATTGCTAATATTCGAGAAGATGAAAAAAGTAGGCGTTGAGCCCAATGAGTTAACATTCACAGGATTACTTACTGCCTGCGTCCAAGTTGGGTTGGTGGACGAGGGACGCAGATACTTTAGGATGATTGAAGAGTGTGGACTGAGGCCAAGAGTTCAGCACTATGGTTGCATGGTTGATTTGTTTGGAAAGGCAGGATTGTTAGGGGAAGCATACGAAGTTATTAAAACGATGGCACTTGAGCCCAATGTGGTTATTTGGAGTTCGTTCTTGTCATCTTGTAAGTTGCATAGGCAGTTTGAGATGGCCGAGAAGGTGATTGATCAGGTGATGAGAATGGTGAGACCAGAGAATGATGGTGGGGTTTACACGCTCATAGCTGATTTATATGTTTTGAGCGACAAGTGGATCGAGGCAGAAAGACTGAGAAAGCTTATGCTCAACCAAAATGTGAGGAAGGCGCGAGGATCTAGTTTCATTAGAAATGGAGACGTGTGAAAACAAGGAAAATCCTTCTTTTTCCCTGTATTCCTTCATCAAGCTCTCTCTCTCGGAAACCATCAGCAACAAAACGAGGATTAAACTCCAGACTGGTTCTGCCGGTTCCCTCAAAACAAATACAAATACCTTCCAATCGAAGGAGGCTATTAGAGTTTCTTTGTCGTATCAATTCTTTTGAGGTGAGATAAATGGATATTCGTTGAAAGTAAGCTGTCCTCAAAACCTCGTAGCCACATAATTGATTCCATTTTTTGTCAGCAAGGGATCACCAAGTCCTGAGGAAATCTACAAGATTAAAGAGTTCTGGTTACATTGTATTTAGAATCTACACGAGAATGATGGGGATTATTTGTAACTTGTTGCTGTTACTTTCGTTTATGAAATTATTGTTGTAATCCGAAAAAATTACGCATGGACTCCCCAGTTCCAGTCTCAGCCCCTACCCCAGCCTTCTTTATATATGTATAGCTATATAAGTTTGCGCATTCGTGTAGGAATCAAACTGCTTGGGTAGTTCGAAGTGAGCGAACTCCATGTAGAAATCTGTAAGATCTCAAAAGTTCAAATTGTTTGAAATGAATCGCTTGTAACAATGATAGATTAAATCCAAGACCTACTAAGCCTACTCCATTCTCTTCGCCTCATACAAGGTAGTCAAAGTTCCTGCGACGGCATATGTAACCACATTCTTGTTGGCCGTTGCTACCCTTTGGACCCTCTTCATATTCATAGCTATTTCTCACTTCTCGATTGTACCACAAAAGTCCATGCCCATAAACATCTTGATTTATCTTATTCAGCATGAAAAAGCACAAAAAAGTCAATCGGAACAAGTACAAGATATACTAAACTTAGGTGCATAGTGCTTAAAAATGTGGTTTGAGTAGCTTTCCAATCTTGAGAATGACTATTTACTTTCAATAGGGAGTGACTTAACAGACCACTAGGCTTCTACCCTGCCTAACTTCTTATTGAGGTATTGTTTCATCGAAATTCAATCCAAGTCGCAATAGTATTTTCTTGTTCTTGAATGGATCTTGCCACGCTCTACCAACAAAATAAAGACACACAATCACTAAAATTTATGTTATACAGCAGATGGCCAAAAATGATTGATCATTGGAGCTGTTTATGAGATTTGATTTTCACTTGGTTCTCGTTTGGTAAAACTTGTCTGCTACCCACAAGCTTGTATCAACTTTTAACATCACACAGCCCCTTAATCAAGTTGAAAGTATATACATGAAGTATCGGGATAACCAACATCATAAGAATTTTTCCTAAATACAATCAGTTAATCGACAAAATAACTGAAACGGTATCAAATTTGAATTTATTGAAATTGATCGCCCCAATGAAATTGCAAACATGCCATTATCGTGCAATGCTCAGAGCACCAAAACTGCAGTCATACAAACAGGACAAATAGAAAGAATATGGCTTCATTCACACTTAATTCCAAGTTGTGGACATTTGTGGAATGGTTTGGAGGGAGAAGGGTGGGGGTAACGAAGGATTTTAGGATTATTCTTTTTTTCAAATTGAGGACATTTCTGTAAATTTCTTGTTCCCTTTTTGCTGCAACGGCTTCATCGTCGGGTACCTGAACAGGTGACATTCCGGCAATCTTAACATGCTACTTTTCTTGTATAAAAATCTTTTCACAACAGGCTTTAAGAGCAGTGCAGTCAATATCAGTTTAAGGCAGAGAGGAGGGTAAGTAGACAGACAGTGAAATACTCAAAAAAAGCAATAAAAGAAACAGAATATCCGGATGGACTAAAAGGAAAAGGTAAAGGAAGAAAAAAAATTCTACCTGATTCAACTGATCAAGATCGGGGGGGACTTGCAACACAAAAATGTATAGATCAGACTTTCTGTAGTGAAAAATAAAAGGTATCAGAGACAACCTCAATCACATTATATAAATTTTAAAAAATTGAAATTAGAAAGGCCTTATGCCCCCACATCCACATAAAAGAGAAGTTAATATGAAAATTTAGGTAGCACCACACAAACTAAAGAATTGGCTGCCAATTCAACCATGAGTAAATCGTCGAGAAAACAAACTCTATATTCCACAGGAGGAGAACCTCCGGTTATTCCTTTCCTATTACACAACTCACAAAAAATAAAATAAAAAATAAAATAAAAAGAAGAGAGAGAAAAATCAGAATCAGGTGGATAACATCAATAAAACAATACAGTCCCACACTAACATGAATCACAGAGGTGACAACTATGTAGCACAAGTTAGAGGAGCAACTGCACAAGCAGAAAACATAAATTAGTATAACAAATATCAAACTCAAGATGTTCATTAGCATAAAACCAGTCAACTTCACATTACCCTCAAGATATGATCGCCAAGATGCCGGATCTGTATTAGATACCATACTATCATCAGTTTAAAGTTCTGAAACATTTAAAAAGTACAGGACCAAAATAATATCTAAAGTGACAGCAAAGAAGGATGGAACAAAAGTTTCCCAAGGATCATAATAATAATTCTCTTCGTAACACAACAGTTTCCAATATGAACCTTTTAAAGGGCTCGTCAATCTTGCGAGTTATCTCTTTCTACCACCGCGTTCCCTGAGAGAAAGCGACAGGGAGTCTCCAGGGGTAACATTGTAATATGCAAGTGATAAGTTGTCCTTCAGAAAACCAGCCTTTCCACTCAGCTTCTGTTTATTTGCAGGAAGCTGGATCTCACCAGCAATTTTCTCTTTTAGGCTGGCGACTGTTTCAGATAGGGATTGCACAGTAATCTCCAGCACTTGTCCTTTGAGATTCCCTTCATCAACATTCGGCACAGATATATTGACACAAGCAGGACCCTACAGCCAGCTCAAGTAATCAATAAATCACAATCCACTAATAAAAAAGGATAATGTATGCAAAGATATTAAATGACAGTGTCATAAAAGAATGAGAGTAAATTTATGAAAAAAGAGTTGCAAGAGAGAAAGCAAAGATGGTCCATACAGAATGCTGGGCCAGGAACTTCTCTTCAGGGATGAGCATAGAGTCGTCAAGCTTTTGCCTCTTGGGCTCTGGCTCTTCTGGAAGCGGTGGAGGCGCCTCCTCAGGGGGAGGTGGTGGAGGCATTCCTTGCGGCATAGGTGGTGGTGGAACCATGTGCATGCCAGGTTGGGACATGGGATGGTGAACAAAAGGTCTGGGACCTCCCAGAGGCGTAAACTGTGATCCAGGTGGTGGAGGAACAGGGGCGCCAGGCGAATTTAGGGGCATTGATGGAGGCATTGGGGGTCGATTTACCATAAGAGGTTGGCCGTGCATCATTGACATTGGAGGAGGTGGAGGCCGAACAGAAGGAATCATGTTGACAACCGGCAGCCTTGGCGGTGGCGGTGCATTTACCCCAGAATTTGAAGTGGTCGGATACTGGACGGTAGTTGGAGGTCTGGGAATATTTAAAACAAGCCCAGGAGGCGGAGGAAGAGGCCTAACTGATGGCATACCAGGTCTGGGAGGTGGAGGTGCTGGACCAGGAAGGTTTATAGCATTGTTATATGTAGCATCATTTTGGTCCTCCCCAGCAATATTCTGAGTCATGGCCTGGCTTGCTGTGCGACCAATGCTTCCTGAATGACCATCCCATATGACCTGCTTTGGTTGTTCATCTTTCTTCTTCTCAATCTCTGCCTTGACAGCATTAGAAACTTCTTCTTCAGTAGTACCAAAAATATCAGGGCGAGTTCGTGCAAGTCCCACGATGTTTCTGGAAATTTCATCGTCAGCTGCAAGAGTAGTCTCTCTAATCTTGGCAAACATTCTTTCTTTCTGTTCCTTGTACTTGGGATCAATAAGAGAGATCCTCATATGTTCAGACATCTCATTGATGGGAATCAGCTCACCAGTTATTGGAGAGACACCATATTTAGTGGGGTCTCTTTCTGCAGGGATTCTTTCCTCAGGCCTCTTCCAATTCTTCACAATTCTCATAGGCGGTTCCTGTTCTTCGAGAGTTAGCTTGGCTTCGTTGTTATTCATATCACCACTTTCTTCAAGACTAGCAGCCTTCATACCCTCCTCAACAAGCTGGACCTCTTCTTCGTCCATCTCCATTTCTACTTCCTTTCCAGGCTCAACAATCTCTTCTTCTTCCATAGTCGACATCTTGCTCCTCCTTATAACTTCCTCGAGTGTCATTGGAGGCGGTAAATCCTCATCCTCGTCGTCTGCAAAGTCTATAGTCTCAACAACAACAAAATCATGCCAATCAATCATTGCCATCTGCAGCCGCTCCTGCTCAATCTCATCTTCAGCTTTCTGCCTCGCCTGCTCTTGAGACCGTTCCCATTCGAGCCGATGCAAGCAGCGCTCCAGGACGGTCGTCATATCAGCAACACTATTTCTCATCTTGTCAGTAAATCCTTTGGGAGGCATCAATACTTTGGAATACGCATCAGCAAGTGATGTAAAGAACATGAACATACTGTGGGTTGGCTTCAGAAAATGGAACTGAGGATTATTGATCTCTCTACTCGTCAAACCTGTCAAAAAAGACTTCCCGTTCCGAGCCACAAACTGAGCAGTAAGCTTAATTATATCCAGTTCCTCCCCTGTAATCCCTTCAGGAAGTCGAACAGTGTACTGCTCCGCTTCTGGTGGCTCAAGTACCTTTCGGACGGGTCTAAACAGAGCCGACGGATCAGGCTTTGCAGAGGTATCACTGACATCAGCAGCCAGAGCCATAGCAGCAGACTCCGGAGCTGACGAATCAGCAAGCTCCATTGGCTGCTGCTGGATAGAAGTTTGATTTTGGGCCCGAGCCTCAGATAACCGGTGCTGGTAGTAAGCATGGTAGGGATCAGAGGCACGTAAGAAGTTGAATTTAGCATTGCCTTCATTGTTAGCAATGATTCTTTTCTCAAACTCGGGCCCATTCTTCACCACAAATTGTGTGGTTTTATCTACAATATTTCTGATATCAGGGGGTGGATATATGATTCCAATAGTCTTTGTGTGGGTTTTAACCGTTGTTGGAAGAGAGTTGGATAAATCATTATCATTGGTCTTGTCCCCATTCATCTCTTCATCTTTAGATTCCTCTATCACCTGAGCCAGAGGTGTTGGGCCAAGATTCCCATCAGAGGGTGGTGCAGGGAGAGGCAATATTGGCAACGAACCCAGCATTTTCCAACCTGCAAATTACTACTAATGTCAGCCCAACAATTATGCACATACAAACACCAGGAAAAAAAAAATAATAATAATAAAATATATATACACACACACACAGTGGGGATCATAAGTTTGGACCCAAAGTTTGGAGAATAAACAAATAAATTTACGGAAGAAGGAAGGTTTCTAGTTCGAATAGGTGGGGACGCAAAAGAAATCCACGTTGAGGCCCAACCCGACTGCACGTATGTGCGCGATACAGGCCAAATCCGCATGGACCATGCAACTGCCTGAGGCCAAATCTGGTGAGCCATGGTCAGGGGACACATCGTTCCAGTAACAGCTCAATAGGCTAATTCTAAATAATTCACAATGCATCGAACTAATTACTTCCTGTGTGGAACTTGTAATAGTGTGTAGTGACAAATGATGACGGAAGTAATGAGATTCTTACTTTCTTAAACCAGGTATGCTAAATTCCTGTAAGTCATAAGAATGGCCAAAGTTAAAAAAAAAATATAAAATACACGCTTTTTTACAAACAAAATATAACGATGACAAAAGGACAGAAGAAATGAGAGGTTGAGAAAACCAATTGCAAAATTATAACATAAATAACAGGGACAGAATTTGAATGAGACCTGGCCTACCAGTTCTCCTATCATTTTGCATGCAGAGGCACCCACCCATATTCTTAACTGTATTTGCCGATAAAAAGCCGCAAATATACACATGAACAAGCCTCCGTCAAAATGGAATAAAACAAATGCAATGATTGTCAAAGAAACCTCATGGGGAAAACGTCACAAGTGAAACCCGCCTAAAGAAAAATAGTAGAATAATCCTACCAATAAGACTTGAACCGAATGAATGCCGAAATAAATATATATTTTAACTCACTTAATTTAAACAATTAAATCTAAAACAACCTTACTAAGAGCATGTTTGGCAGATCTTAAATTGGTCAAACATACTTCTTTTCCACACATTTCTTAGGATCCACACATTACAACGCTCAACCCGCTTATAAGCACAAAGCACGACCAAACAAGCACTGGTCGCCTTAGAATACAAATTATTTAATAGCAATTTATATGGGTAAGTACACTTAAAATCGAGGTGGTATATTTCCAACGTTCAAGTATATTCAAGATTCCTGTTATGCTTTAATCAGAGATTCTAAATGCTAGTCAAAACAGCAGCACAAGTTTCTAACAAACAAAACTATTTAGCTAGGCCTATTAATAGGTAAATTTGAAACCCTCTGAATCCATAACAGACTAGATACCCAACAACAGCTCCAAAAGTATGAAACAGGCAATTAATTCATTTAGCATAACGAAGAGTATGACAGAATATTATTTATTTTGTCTTTCTCCTCCCACCACACCCTAACCCCCCTCCATCAGGGGGGAACTTCAGGCATATTGAAAAAGAAACATTATTGGAATAAAATTAACTTTTTCCTGGTAATAGAATTAAGGATTTATATGTGCAATATAAAATCAAAATATTGCATGCACACATAAATAAATCGATGTTTCTAAACTTGCAATTACTTCATATTGCCTATTCTACAACGGAAATACCCTACCATAGAAATGGGAAAAAGAGAGATGGAGATGGGAACAAACTACCCACGCAGCATATTACCAAATAATAATTCACATCCAAAAGTAAGAAACTTTTACAGAGCCTCACACCATATAAATGCTTACGAAACCAGATTAGGGCTTCAATTCACCCTCTCCACAATCCAGAAAAGCAGAAAATAGCTTCAGTCCGGACATAACGACGCAAATAAATAAGAAATAAAAACTCATGCGCATAATTTGCAAGTAAGAAATGAACTGAAAAATAAAAAAAATCCCCAAAAAAATTGCATCCCAGCGGAACATTAAGGTCCGGGAAAATCACGACAACTTTCAATAATAATAAAAAAAGGACTAAAATTTAATTACCGACTACTCACCTGTTTGGAAGATCTTCGAAACAGGCAGCACTGTATTGTGAGCGAAATCAAGAGAAACTCAAAATCTACTTCCCCTCCGTTTGGATATTTACGGTTCAAAGATAGCGAAAGAATCTGTGAAATGTTGGAACCCTCGGGATGGGTTTGACACTGGGAACAGGAGATTGGAGACTGGAATTTTGGGATTTTAACTGACAATTCTCATTCATGGGCCGGGCCTTATAAAATTGGGCAAACCTACCTCATCGGTCAAATCTGTCTATTGGGCATCGACTGGGCTATTGTAGCATAGCACTGGTGTCTCTAATGCAGGGTATAACAGCCCCCACTGCTTAAATGGAAAGTGTTTATAAACTATTTAAATTATAAATAGATATGAATAAGTTGTGAATTCCGGGATAAAATGTGTTTTATTTAGTAAGGTCAAGCTTATATTTTGGTTGCAATAGAGTGGCCAATATCTATTTTATATCTTCTAGACGCAAATGTTCAATTTTCTAGAGATCTTTTTGATTATTACAGAAAATGTACAATTTTAAGTATTTAGAGAGTAAGAGAGCAATACGAGTAAAGATTCCAACAAATGCTTCGAAACTAAGATTATTTTCTGTGTATTCTATGGATTGTTATTTAAGTTGCATGAAAGTTGAAAGATTTTTCATTTTATGTGATATTGATGTTTAATAAATAGATACTCAATTCTAAATTAATCTTCAATAGATTTTATAGATTGTTATTTAGGTATCTTTTATTTTTTAAAAAATAAAAACAAAATCTTATCTAAATCTAGCCCTCATTTGGTTTGGATTAAAATTCAATTAAAATTTCAAATCAAAGTAAATAATTAATTTTTACCACACATTTCATGGAACCCACAACTTTTCAACTACACATTTCATGAACTTTTATCAAAATATACTAAAAACCTAATTTTAATCTTATACCAAACATGGGCTAAATCTGGAAAGAAAATATTAATTTTGTTGAGCCTCTCCATTTTGCAGAGCTTCTGAATCTAAACAAAGCTCTTGATGTTGTCTACTTTTTTCTACGTCGTGTTAGATTGATAGAGTCCATATCAATTTGCAGTGGAGATGAATTTTTTGACACTGTTCATTTTACTTTTTTGAAAATTTTAATCAATCCTATGATTACATTATATGTGCTTGAATCCCTTGGTATTCCTTTATCTTCTACTTATCACACACAATCGACTATTCTTACACAATCAAAGGCCAACTGAAGGCGTTGGAATAAGATTGCATTGTGTAATATCCTACCATATTCTTTTTTCTGCAATATTGCAAAGTTTGTGATATGTATGTCGCAGGATTATAACTGTCGCAGGATTATAGCTGCAAAAAAATCCTCGTAAAAGGTCATGGTCATGGTTTGGTTCAGAAAAGGCCCAAGGACCCCCTCCAACATTTTCTCAAACGACTTCACGACATTGTAGACACCATTTTGGGTATAACCAGGAAGCATATAACATTCTGGAGGAGCCGAAGTCTCCAATAGGATACGAAAATATACGGGGATTTAACAGCAAAAGTATGCCTTCATATCAGTAAGCCTGAAAAGATATGTTGGCACACAGTTGCAAAGCAAGTTTATAATTTCAATTGAAGCTGCAGATGGTACACTACTACCAAACTGGCAACATGATTGATCCACAAAAGTTGGTAGCAAAACACAAACGCTTACCAGACTCGAAAATTTGAGAAATTTTACACAATATGAAGAAAGTGGCCCGTAGTTCAGATATCACTAACAAGGGCAAAATTTTCTGCATTTCATTTATCTTCCAATCAAAACTTGTAAATATTACAAGAATGTAATGACCATACAGCCTATAGATACCTAGACTAGAGCTGTAAACAATCAGTTGACAGTGTAAAATTGTTTCAAGAATACAGTCTTCCCCTTGAGACACTTTTAAATCGGAAAATTTAATCCATTGGGTTATCTGGGGACCTCGTCTGCTGTGAAACTTGGAATCATGAAGCCTGACAATGTAAATTCATCCGTTGGAGTTAAATAACTTCTTGTTGCTGTTCTGGTGGCAGGGAACTCAACTGCTCTGGTGTTAGACTCAACACTTGTTGAAGTAAGGCAGATTCCATCTCGGGGGCAACCTGCATCTGTAAAAGAACAAAAGACAACAAAATCTCCACATAGTACCATATAATGTTGGGTCAACCATAAAATCTATCTTGTTGAATCCGTACATAAACTCTTGAGCAGTCACGAGAACATCAAAGAGCAGATCCCAACACGAAAGGTATAATCGGTTTCTCCACTAATTGGACGAATTGTTCTGCTTTAAATTCCTTTGGAGCGAAACACTAATTTCTTATAGCGAGTATTAGGACAGGCATACAGTTGTTTATAACGTGATCGATATCTTAACAACCATCTAGGGATAGTTACATACAATAGCTAGTACTCCTTTTCGATAGATTTACACACATATAACATAAAGTAATTAGGACACAGAGAATTGAATTTTTATCAGACAAATAAAAGCATCTACACATTTGACAGTAATCATCTCACCGAGGAAAGAATGTCAGGAACTAGTAAACATTAATTATACAAAATCAATTGAAATCTCTATTCCACTGGATCAGGGTATGTCTCAAAGAAATGTGTAACCATCAGATCTTTGAAACCATCACACAAGACACGGATAATGATAAGCAAAGGCATTGAGAAAAAAAATAATGCTACGGATAGAATAACAACCTGAGCAGCCTGCTTCTGGGAGTTTGAATTCCTTCTGATCTGAAATCTTGTTTTCTAGAATGGTCAAAAATTGAGGTTGCTCCAGGTACAGATGTAGCCAACTTTGATGAATGGTTCATTTGGTCTACACTATGCCCTCTCAAATCCGTATTGTCCCACATGCCAGATAATACTGAGGAGTTTGGGTGCTGATAGAAAAGAACACAAAAGTCATTTCATGTTGATTCACATGTGCAATAAAATACCAAAATCATAATAGAAAAGAACAACTATTGACATGAGAGCATATATTATTTGGTTTAACTAGGATTTCCTAGGCATATTGACTCCCTAAAGCAGCCCTATATCTCACTAACCCCAAATACAGTTGAACATAATGTTTACTTGTGAAAATTGTTTTTCCCCTTCTATTGTACTTTATTTTGTATGAAGAACGAAGATAATTTACCAATGAACATCTAATGTTCGTCGTACACATCAACGTGCCACAACAGCTACAATTTGCAGAAAATGTCCTATAATGTTGCTGCAACTTTGCAGGGCATGGGAATTCTTGCAAATATGTCCAATAAGTTGAACCATCTGACAACAGAAAAAATGGCCAGCAAAATTGGAAAATTTCCATTTGAATTTACCCAATGAAAACACGCATATGTTAGGCGTCTATCTTACTTGAGTTCATTTCCTATAAATTACACTCTTCTAAGGGCATCACATTGTTCCCATGCTTGAAACAGCAGCACAGGAGAATTTGTCATTACTCTGCCATCCCCGCATTTTTATAATGGTAAACTGCATGGACACCATTAAACCATATAAAAATTCTGGTCCTTAACTCTAGAACTCGGTTTTTGTTTTCATAGGTCTTACTTATGCATAAAATGAGAGTATAAAACTTGCCAATGAAGACAAGACCATTTTGCTCAATTTTGAAATTTCAAAACCATAACCGAACTCCAATAATATCATTTAAATTGGGTTTCATGCCATGACTAGATTCAAATAAAAACAACAGAATCAATAAACTGCAAAAATAAATGTACATACATACTAATTTATGCCAGAAACATTATAATAGAAAATTCGTTCTAATTTTTAAACTTAAAGCCAGTAAAATTGTAAATATTCAAAAAAAAAATTCAATCTTACTTTGGTTAAATATAAAACTAGCCACTCTTTTATCTACTCAAATCTAAATAAAATTTAACCCACATTTGAACTTTATTAACTTTAAATATTAGACATACAAGTGCAACCATATTATGGATGGATCAACAAAGCTACATTAAGTAGCTCTCACTTGATAACTCAAGAAGATTTGTATCAATTAAGTTTTCCCTCGAGTTATCCCACACTTGAGACTCAACTATGTTAAAATGAATTTAAGTAATACTTTGGATTAACAGATTAATGCACTGACATTTGAACTCTTACGTAAAGACAGCTCAAGAAAAGTTTGGCCCCTGGAACCCTTGAGCCGGGAATTGCAAATGCATGTGTGTGGAAGGTTTAAAGGTTTCATTTGGAGTGATCATCTGCCCAGTATACCCTGAACTAGTAGATGGAATCGAACTTGAATGTTGTAACATAGGAGTTTGCACAGGTAGGTTCGATGCAGAGGAAGTTGCTGGCTGAATATGTGGTTTAACTGACATTTCCCAGTTCCTGTGGACGCAAAGAGGGAAGAACAGAAATTCCAGACTGTGCGGAAAATTGACCTTGCTGTAGGACTTGGTTTTGGGCTAGCTATGGATGTTGAAACTGAGATTGTGTAGGAAATTGTGGGAGAACTGAATACTGGTTGAAATGGGCAGAAGAGAGTTGATTTTCCTGTGCATGGGACAAATGCAGATGCATCTTGTTCTGTGGAAGTGGGGGAAGTCCAGGGAGAGCTTGAATAATAGCATGTTGACCACTTTGTAGTAAACACTGCGCTGGCTGGGGAGAAGATAGCCTAATATTTGGCATCCGCAACTGCACAGTTCAAAGATCATCTCATAGCCCGGAAAAATGATAATTGCAAAGAAAAAAAAAAGAACAGAACAAACCATTTGTGGGGGCAGCATTCCTAGCATTATCTGGGCCTGCATACAAAGTCAAGTACGAATGTGTAAATATGAGTGGTGTCATCAGCTCCAGAAGATGTAAGACTAATTATAATACAACAGTAGATTAATACAAACTTAATGGCAGCCTGCAACCTTGCGAAAGATTGAAAAGTTACCAAATACCAAGGGATTGATAAGATCCTGCAGAAGGGATTTAGACAAGTTTGGGCTGGCAAGTAACAGCTGTCTTGCTTGCTCCTTATTTTGTGTGGCCATTTCCTGCCATCAATCATGACAATAGAACCCAGTTATATTTCCAAATATCCATCAACGAGAAATAAATCTCTGTAGAAAGCACTTGTCAACAACATCCTAAATTACAATTTGGTAGAGACCATAGAGCTACTGTTGCACTGCCTATTCCTCTTGCACGCACCACTGCACCCAAGTCGTGTTATCTTCCATTAGCTGTCTAAGTTGCAAACTTGCAACAGTCTTAGTTACTTCTAATTCTCAGTTTACATTTTTCTATACATGTGAGAATTTAGTTATGCAAGACTACATTAGATTGTCTTGAGAGAAATTAGGGTTTCTTTACTCTCCAGGTGCCTTTCAAATTTACAAGGTGTTTGGCCCCCATTTTTATTTGGAAAAGTTGTTTTTGAATAGTGATTGATAGGAGAATGTGTGGTGAAAAAGTGATGGAAAGTTTTAGATAAGTGTGTAATATTATTTTATTTAGAGAATGCGTGGTTGAA
>CAIGRK010377713.1:0-15394 GCA_903798315.1 Fraxinus greggii | reverse complement strand
GGGGTGGGGTGGGGTGTGGTGGGGTCCAAGATATTTTAATGAAAAAATTGCAGCAACTGTTCCTAACATTTTCTATTTTTGCAGATTTTGCCTTAACCTTCAATTTGTGTCAGAAAATGTTCCTAACCTTTCATAAATTTGCACATATCAACAGGATAGAAACCATCCATTTGACCGTTAGATAACAAAAAAAAAAAACTCAAAATTTAATCAATTTTGACCAAATTAGAAAGGGCAAAATGGTACTTTTCACTTTTCTTTCATTAAATAAGTTTGAAAACTAAATTAAAAAATAAAAAATAAAAGAAAACGGGGGCATCATCATCTTCCACACCCCATTCCCACCCCAAATTTTTACCAAATTTGAAAGGGCAAAATAGTACTTTGCACTTTCCTTTCATTAAATAAGTTAAAAAAATAAATAAAAAAATAAAAGAAAACGGGGGCATAATCATTTTCCACACCCCACCAAATCAAAATGTCGCTGTGGCCAGCCATCGATCATCGGCCACCACATTGTCCCACAACATCAAAATTAGAAATCAAATCAAACTTTCTCATTTGTTCATCGATCACCGACCACCAAAAACTTAAGAAACTGGAACCTCATTCATGAAAACTCACTCCCCCAACATCAATACCAAAAATCAAATCAAACCCACTTTCATGTCCACACAAACAATTGGAGGTTGTCTTGTGGTGTGGGTCTGAACATAAACCTATGTGGAATGACTTCAAGAATTATCTTAAGCACAAGCACAAGGAAATGAATATTGAAAAACTCATTGTCTGAATGAGAATTGAAGAAGACAACAGAAAGTTGCACAAGCGAAATGGAAGTTATATACCACAAGCATATGCGAATGCGGTGGAAACAAATGATAAGAATAGAAAGAGGAAATATTCAGTAGAATTCTTCAACCAATGACACAACAAGAATGTAAAGAAAAAAAAGAGCAATTACTACAAGATTGGAAATCCCTTGAAATGATGGGTGAACATGGGCACTACTCGCCACATTTATGCTGATAAGGCAATGTTCTCATCATATAATCTAACGAATGGTGATAAATTGTTCATGGGAAACTCTTCAAGTTTGAAGATTGAAGGACAAGGTAAGGAACTCACCCTTAATAACGTCCTTCATGTGTCAGACATTCACAAGAACTTAGTTTTCGGTTCTTAGTAAAAACAACTTCAAACTAGTCTTTGTGTCGGATAAGTTTATATTTGCCAAAAATAACATGTATGTAGGCAAAGACTATGCAAGTGATGGATTATTTAAAATGAACGTCCTCACTATTGTATCGAATAATTCAAAGAATAAAATATCTTATTCTACTTATATTATTGAGCCGAAAAATTTATGACATCAGAGATTAGGACAAACTTTAATTTTGTGTGCAAGTTAATATATGCATTTTAATACAAATGGTAAATGCAAGATTTGTGTAGAGGTTAAGTTAGCCAAAACACTGTTTCATTGAATTGAAAGAAACATGATATTTTTAGAATTAATTCACAACGTATTTGTGGCTTCAAATTTGTACAAACTAAATGTGGTAAGAAGTATTTCATCACATTCATTGATATTTTACAAGATACAGCTATGTATACTTGTTGAAAAGTAAAGATGAAGTTTTGGAAGTTTTTAAACACTACAAGAATTAAGTTGAAAATCAGTTTGAAAACGAATAAAAATGATCCATATTGATCGTGGTGAAGAATCTATTGAACTGTTTGAAGAATTTTGATTAGAATATGAAATTATTTATCAAATAACGGTACCATACTCACCTCAATTAAACAGTGTTGTTGAATGCAAAAATTGAACTTTAAGGAAATACATGGAGAAACCTGAAGGATTTATTGCTCCTCGGTAGGAATACAAAGTGTATAATCTTGTAAAATCAGTATATAGATTAAAATAAACGTCGAAATAATGACATGAAAAATTTGGCAAAACTATGTTGTCAAATGACTTCAAAATTAATGAATGTGACAAATGTGTTTACATTCGAAATACATCTAATGAATATGTGATTGTGTGTTTATACGTTGATGATATGCTAATTGTGGGTAATAACTCGAAAGTTTTACTACAACCAAGAAAATGTTAATAAAACAATTCGATATGAAAGATATTGGAGATGCTGATGTCAAATCAGAGATTAAGGTCTCTAAGATAGTTGAAGGATAATCATCATTTCAATCACATTATGTTGAGGCTATAAGAAATTGAAGGCTTATGACAATAATATGGTTGAAATACTAGTAGATCTAATTCCACACTTACGAAATTGGAATGTTCACGCGTTATAGGCAGTTTAATGTATATTACAAACTGTACGTGTGCGCACATACCATACACAATCAACAAGTTGAATAGATTTACAAGTAATCCAGGTAATGACCATTGGAAGGCATTAACATTATTAAATAATTAAAGACACAATAAATTATGGATTACATTATTCTAGATATCTTGTGGTGTTAGAAGGATATACCTATGCGAATTAGATCTCGACACAAAGGATTCAAAATCTATAAGTGGTTATGTTTTTACCAAGAGAGGCGAAGCCTTGTCCTGGAAATCCTTTAAAAAAAGTTTATAGCTTGATCCACGATAGAATCAGAGTTTATTGTTTTAGATAAAATTAGAGAAGAAGCAGAATGACTTCACAACTTTCTCGAGGATATTTCATGATGGGAAAAGACGGTACATGCTATTATCATAAACATTGATAGTCAGTCGGCTATTGCAAGGGTACAAAATAGCATGTATAATGATAAATCTCGATATATTCATAAAAAATATAATACTATAAACAACGAATTTCGAATGGTATAATCTCTTTTAACTATGTTAAATCGAAGGAAAACATGGCAGATTCGTTGACAAAAGGACTACCAATAGATCAATTGTACCATATTTTGTGGGGAATGAGCCTCATGCCTATTGACTAAAATCACCATAGCAGTAACCTAACCTTGTTGATTGGGGATGCCAAGAAAAGTATGATACGATACTATAGGAGATTACCTAAGTAAGTATGAAGTGGGGTCGCTTCTATTAGAATTGAGGCTTAAATTTTCTGAAATATACTTATGAAACCAAGAATTGTTAAGGGCCAAAATGAACGCAACCACGAGAACCAACAATGTTAGAAAAGTTACGGTATTGATACAATTGCTTTGATTTACAACGGTTGCACTGTTCAAGATGATATGTTCACTGGTTAACTAGTATTCGATTGTATTCGACTAAGGAATGTTAAAAGCCAAAAGCTACATCTCTTAATGCTACATTTTGTCGTTTGTACTCCTTTTCAAAGTCTACATTTCACATATATGTGATTGTTGGAAAATAGTTAAGGAAAATTGATTTCATCAAATTTAAACCAAATATTTGGATAGGTCCCGCTATTCGAATTGATGAAAAATGGATTGAACATATTCTACTCATCGAGCATATGAATTTGGTTTATTTGGACGCTGAAAACTATTTCTGGATGGATGAAAAATTAGTGAATGAATTAGGGTTGGGAAACATGAATTTTGAAATTAATAGTAAAAAATCAATGTATATGACTGTTGATAAGTATATTTTCTACACTTATTCGAGATCTTAAATGATGATTTTTTACTATTTTTTGGATAAAATACTACCTAAGTTGTGTTATATTTCATTTTGTAGGTAAAACTCAATGTTTGATTAAAAATTGGAGAAAAGAATTCGAAGATAGTAGAAAATGGCTTAATTGTATCAAATACAAAGTTCGGGGACTGAAATGAAAATACTCAAAAGTTATGTCGAACGTCACGATAGGCATCAATTGGATGAGAAAATAAGTTAAATGGATGAAATATGGTTCAAGTACTATCACATATCAATTTCTAGGCGAAAAAGTTAAGATTCAGATTTTTTGTCTCAGTTTGAGACCCATTTTTGGCATAGAAAATGTTCGAATTGGAAAAATTATAGATCTGAAATATTGTAGCCCCTTGAGTTATCTTTCCAACTCATTTTGAATCATCTCAATCGGATAAAGAGAAAGATATTACCAAAATACTGAAAGCTATCCGATGGGAAAAACGTATACCTATGCGGCCGCATAGGTATAATTTGATGCGACCACATTATGCATTCTAGGGCCAAAATTGATGGTAGGATGTTCTTCTATGCGACTGCTTATAAATGTAGTATGTGGCATAGTACAAACTTTTGGCGAGAATTTGTTTCCTTTTTTAATTGAAATTCTACTTTGACAACAAGATTTTAGGTATCCTATATATACAAAACTCGACCAGAACACTGGGAGAGACCTTTTTTTGACCTAAAAATCATATATTCTACTTATTTTGGAGGAAAGAACGTGAAGGTCGACTCTAAGAACACAAAAATTCAATTCAAGATTAATCGGGTGATGTCAATTCTTCATTATATCTTTTGTTTTCTTATTCATAATATGCTAGACTAGTTTTCTTAGTAATAGGAGAATGATGAACCATTTAATATGAGTTTTTAATTTCATATATTTGACATTAAAAACACGTTCTTAAATATTGAATGATTTATATAATTTTCTTNGAGGAAAGAACGTGAAGGTCGACTCTAAGAACACAAAAATTCAATTCAAGATTAATCGGGTGATGTCAATTCTTCATTATATCTTTTGTTTTCTTATTCATAATATGATAGACTAGTTTTCTTAGTAATAGGAGAATGATGAACCATTTAATATGAGTTTTTAATTTCATATATTTGACATTAAAAACACGTTCTTAAATATTGAATGATTTATATAATTTTCTTTTCTCCACAATTATTGTGCACGGTAGTTGTGTGAATTTGGTGGCCTATTTTATGCATTCGAAAGAAGAAAAATAGGTTGAATATATATAAATTATCATAGGGTCTGATAGGGGATAAAAATATACCGATATACTCTACGTAAATCTTTAAGTGTTCGTAAAAATTCATGCATTTTTATATGTTCGCATCCATCGTAAAAATATAGTTAGGTCATATATAAAAATAAGTTTAACATTACTCGAGAGAGATTGCTAAATAAAATAGGAACATTGATTTTTCAAAATTCAATCGTGTTGTTGATGTGTAAAAGTAGGGTTAAAACTGATTATTGAATGAGAATTTGGGATCGTAGTATGTTTGTTATTTATTGAACACTTTAATCCGCATTTAGAATAATTTGCATTTATTTTAGTTAATTTACTCATAATTATATAAGTATATTAATTTATTTATAATTTTGTCACAAACAAATTCATCATATTACTCTTGTTTCGGTTCATGTCCCAATAATTAAAATTGAACTAATCAATCTCAGTGGGACGATATTCGGATTCAAAAAATTCACTTTATTACTTGTTAACGAACCGTACACTTGCGATAGTTTAATTTGAAATATATTTTCGTGAACAACCATCGATCGAGTGACAGTTTGGCCCTAGGCGGCGAGCCCCTGAAATGTGCTCTCGAGTGACAAAAGGGCGGTGAGCGAGCAACAGATTAACCTGTGCAACACTTAGTAAAATTGGTTGATTTTTAGGTTGTGTCATTTCGTGTGCACCTCCTCAACCTCTATAATTGGAACTCTGTGTGTTCATTTCATTCACTCCCATTTTATGCAATAAATGCATATTACATAATATCATAAACCCAACAAAATTCTACATCAAAATATGTTCTTTTTTTGTACGAAAAGGATTTCGAAATGTCGTTCGGTTTGGCATTTCTCGTGATTTGAAGTGCTGCAATCACTTGAAGTTGATCGTTGTATTTTGAGAAATGATTGTCATTCACCGTAGATACATGTGAGGGGCAAATTCGTATTAAGGATGAAGAATTCAACTCTTGTTTCGATCCTTTGCATTTCATTCCTTCGGTATAGGTTTAGTCCAACTTTCCATTTGAATTTGGATAGGTTTCGATAAGTTTAATTACTGTAATAAAGAAATCATTTTGTGTATTTACAAGCAACATTTTTTGCTCAAACATTTAGAAGTAGTTTGATTTGTTATTTTCAATTTTTATTTTGTGACACACTCAAAACTTCTTTGATATGGTATCTTTGAAATTGCATTTTCAAAAATAAGGCAAAACATATAACATAAAATTCAAAACATATTTTTGAAATTTTGAGCATTTAAAAAAAAAAACGCTCAAAGACGCTGAATTAAATAATCAAATTTCATCAATTTTTCAAAATTCTAAAAAAACTGTATTTTCTATTTTCTATTTTGAGTAACAATTTTTTAAAATGATAAATTAAATACGTTTTTAGAGAAATTAAAATATACTTTCAAAATAAAAAATTGAAAATAAACTCAAAAATTGAAAACTAAAATGCAAATCAAACTGACCCTTAATTATTAGAATGTATACAAGCACCGCCTTGCTATATGTAAAACACTGATAAATTATTTTGCAACTTTGTTATTTGGGAGGACTTGACACCTTGAAGCGTAAACCGCTGTTCAAAAATTATTAGTGATTGTCGCGGTAATTAACAAATGGTGAAAACATAAGAGAGTGCAAATGGCTAAGGAAATACAAGAGGAATGCACATGCGAGCAAGAGCCACATTCTTACATTCCACGGGCTTGGTTCTCTTGTCTGAGTCAATTTGTTTTTCCACTATGGCAGCTACCACCTCCCACCAAAAAAGATGATCATTCTTTTAAAAAGTACACAATAAAATTACATATGTAGTCATGCTACATTTATACTCTTACATATCATTTACACTTTTCTGCAACATTTACGCTCTTAATTTTGAAGTCATTCATCGCATCAAAGCACACATTTCCTCTACATAGGGGGATGTCAACCATGTTGTCATGCAAGATATAACATTATTCTTACCTATACTCCCAAGTTGAGATAAAATGTGAAATTTTAATTTGATCATCAGAGTAAAATTGAACACCACCTTGATCTAGTAGTCATTTGAATGGACAAAAATGCTCCCTAGAACTCCATCTAAAGTAGTGAAATTACTTGATACTATTCGTCGTCAACTCCACCATAATATTCTTTAACTCTTTATCTATCATGTCATTTAGATTATATATGAAAAGTTTGACTCCTCAAATCTTCTTCAAAGCTAAGAATCCCATTCCTTATCTTTTTTATTTTTATTTTAGTGTTCTACTTTCTTTCTATCAACCGTGTTGTGTTATGAAATTACAAACAAGTAGCATATAGATTTTTGGGTCACAACTAAAGACTATATACTGCAACTCTACAAAAACAATCTGTTGAGAAAATTACAATTATTAAATTCTAGAACTTGTTTGAGTCTCATTCTAGAATAATGATTTGCTAGAGAATGTGCGATTAAAAAATTAAAAAAAAAATTAAATTTACATATAATATTATTTTATTTCAGAATGTATAGTTAAAAATAAGATAGATAATTTTTTTTTTTTTGATAAAAATGAGAAACAAACTTCAAAAGTAATACTTAAATAATTATATTTACAAGAAGTTATCTCCCTCTCTTTAAGGATATTTAGCCCATGTTTGATTTTGAGGGAAAAAAAACAGATTTTTAGTAGATTTTTATAAAAGTTGTGGTTACTATGAAATTTGTGGTTGAAAATGTATTTTGAAAAAAATAAATTTTAAGAAATAGAGACTAAACTTGAGCTGAAATAATGTGCCATGTTTTCCGAGTCGAATTTAAAGTGACTAGTAATATGTAACGACAGCCAAGGTGCAAAATCCGATCCATTTTCCTTGCTTAGGGTCCTTTTTGCTGTAAAAAATGCAATAAGTAAAACGAGAAATTTGTAAATCACTCGGCTCCATCTTAGAAGTAGAACCTTTAACAATCATGCTACATGCATATCATATTTTACATCAATGGCTTGTTTGAGCCCCATTTTTTTCAAGAAATGCATTTTACAACAGTGTCATGATAGAGATTGTGTTGTTAAAAAAGAAGAAAAAATTTTAGGTTTGCGTGTAAGATTATTTTATTAAGAACGTGTGATTGAGATGTGATTAGATCAATGTCCAAGAATTAATTTTGATGGAAAAAATGTGGCTCAAATAATGTGCAAGTTTGACATCATTTGAGTTGACAGATTTTTATAAATTGATTTTAACAACATTTTTCTCAATCAATGGCTAGATTTTCGACACAGAGACGGAATATCAAAGATGATGTCAACCACAAGTGTGCAAGAAGCATAATTCAACCTTGAAAGAGGTTCCCATTAGGGCTCGACCGCCCCTTTTTATACAGTCCAAGGGCCTACAATATTCGATACTTTGAGACTAAATGGAGAATCTAACTATTCCGAACTTGACACGTGGAGGGATAATTGTTCTTAGTGAATAAATCATCAATAATGAAGCACTTTGTATATTGATTTGCACATCTCACTTAATCTTTATTCGTTTTTCAGTCATGGAGTGATGTAATCGACGGAATACTTAGCAACTGTAAAAATTCAAAGTACCATAGGCGCAGATCTTACAAAAATTGAAATAACTTATGAGAGAGGTACATCTCTTTCTTAGATTCTATCATGAAGTTGGATTGTTGAGCACACAAGGAATAATACATGACTCACTTTGGCTAATTCCTATATATAGGTCCCTATAATTCTTACTTCATTGCCATTCTTGAATCCAATTTGATTTAAGAAAACACTTATATTCACACTTTGCTGCCAAATTGCTTCATGGCCTCCCTCCAGGTTCTCTCCCTTTTTCAGCCTAGCAAGTTTTGATAATCACGAAAGTTACAAGTTACTTTTTGCCTAACGTGTTGGAAGCTTTTTAATTTTATATTTTTTTGGGATTTTCAGTACAAAATCCTACTTTTCTTTTACGGTACACGAAAAAGCAGTATGTTTGCCTAAGCTTGAAACTTGTAAATCTTTTTGTAAAACACGTATGTAGTTTTTAGAAGTTAATTTTTTGGGATGTTCAAAACAAAATTTTATCTTACTATTTTGATGGTACTACTTGGACATCTTTAGATAACGTGTTTGAAGTATTATAGAAGTTACTCTATTTTGAATTTTAGTGTAAAATCATTTTTTTTTAATAATTGTGGATATCCAGATCAGCTTGCGCGCACCTCGACTAATCTCACAAGGCCCTGAAGTTTACGACCGAGTACTCACCTAAGTGGCCTTGAGGGAACTCGAATTGGTGATCATTAAAAAGCAAACTCAAGACCTGACCAATTGAGCAACCCCTCATGGTTGATTTTAGTGTAAAATCATGCTATATGATATGCACTAAAAGTTATATTCAGATTTATATACGCTAAAAGTTAATTTTAGTGTAAAATATGATATGCACTAAAAGTTATATTCGGATTTATATAAGATTTTACACTGACATTTTTTTTTTTAATTTTAGTGTAAAATCTTTACTTATATAAATCCGAATATGACTTCTATATGTGAGGCGACGTAGTAAATCCGAAATATAAATAAACAATTTCATCCCTCAGTAACAACTTAAGATGTTTATTTTTTCATTCTGGTTTAAATATATAGTGCAAGTAGCATAACAAACAAAATTTATTTTCTTTGTAGTATTCCGTCCTCTCTTCATGCATGAATTCTCATTCACAACATGTATTTATACAGGTTGATGCTGCTCCAGTGGAAGAGGTGAAAAGCCAGGCGGAGCCAACAACAAATGAAGCTTCAAACGTTAAAGAAACAGAAGTGCATGAACTAGATGAATCCACTGAAACACTGGTGCCTTATGTTGAAGATGAAGAAACACGAGAAATTAATTCTGATGAAGAAGAAGAGCAAGAAATGGAATCTTTGGTCAAGAAAGAAGATGATTATTCACCTGTTACGTCTGTCGAGCAACCAGCTTGGGCTGCGGTATTCGACGATGAAGAAGATGAGGATGAAGAAGACGAGAGTATTTACAAGTTTTGATACATGCTATCAACATAGTCATGCTTAAAAGCGACTACTCTACCAGTGAAAAAAGAGCAGATGAGCCACTTTTAAACACGAATAATTCTAATTGTACAATTAAGAGTTACAACAATAGATGACAATCAAGTACAAGGGGGTGGGGCCCGCGGTTATTTTAATTGCGGACCCCACCCCCTTGTAAAGAAATTGTCATCCCATGTTGTAATTTAAGTGTTGTACATGTAGTATTGTTGTTTAAACACAGCCAAACATCATATATCATAGTATTTTTCTTCTACTTTTTTTTTATTCCTGTAGTTGCTATATATGCATGGTTTTAATTATTTTTACTAGCTTTTGTTAGAGGCTTTAATAAAGGACTAGACCCAATATTTATGCTTTCTAAGGCCCTTGATTTTCTAATCGTGTCATAATTATTAGCAACCTGTAAAATTTTTAAGCCATATCTCCATTAAGTTACTTATTTTAATAAAGGAGAATTGTAGTCGTGATCTTAAACTTTTCAATTTGTTGCAGACCATGCCTTTCATTTTTGCACAGTGATCTTAAACTTTTCAATTTGTTGCAGACCATGCCTTTCATTTTTGCACACACAATCGTAAACCTTTCATCTCCACTGCAGCGGAGGACATATAGATGGAATCCGTCCATTTGGCTGTTAATCAACCCAAACAAAATTGTAATTTTATATTTACCAATAAAATAATCTAAAACCTAAAACAATATAATAAAATAAAATAAAAAGCACCCCCACCCCCCATACCACCAAATCAAAACTCACCCGTCGTCACCGCCACCGTTGCCGCCACGACCAATGCATATCACCGCCACCCTTCCCCTCCAACTCATGGTCTGTTCAACTTCTCGTCCCAATAATTTCACACAACAAAAAAATCCCACAATTTCTGTTCGTCTTCTTCCCCGAGAACTTTGCGAAGTTCCACTGAATAACATCTCCAATAATTCCCCACTTCTCCATCTTTAAGAACCTGTAAAGTCGGGCAGCATCACCACCATTCACTTCATTCTAATACAAGATAACCACTGAAACATAATCAAGAAAGTGCCATACTAAAATAATGTATTCAATCACATAACTCTCACGCAACCCCTGTTTTACATCCAATTTTCTTTCATAATAATTGGTTTATATAATTTGATAATCCAACAATCAATATAACTATTTTTAACAAGTGCTTCAATTGTAGACATATTTTTATTTATTTCAAATGGATGTTTGAGCACTACTGAATCAGATATGATTAAAGGGAAAAGGGAAAAAGTGCAGATGAATGTAAAAGGCAGGGATGTTCCAATTAATACAGATTCCATTCATATGTCCTCCAGCTGCCATTGAGATTAAAGGTTTGGAATTCTGGGATCAAAAAGAAAAAATTTGGGTATAACATACAACAAATTGAAAGGCTTGGGACCCCAGCTATAATTCTCCCTTCTAATAATGACAAGAAATTACTTTTAAGAATTAAGTAAATTTTATTTAGAAGTACATGCATGTTTAGAAATAAAAAGTTACTTTTTAAGTAACTTCTGCTTTCCTTAATTTCGGCCTACAAACTTATATATCATTTTAAAATTAAAATCCTTCAAGAGCAAAACATGAGGAAAAAAGACATGTTCGGAAATTCCAATTCCAAGTTATAGATAGATGGGGAACAAAATTAATCAAGCCACGGAAATAAATATACATTGCTCAAGTTTTCTAGCTAAAATTTCTAAGAAATTTGCGACTAAAAATGTAGTCGGAAGCCAGGGGTCTGTAAGACCTCATCATGCCAACTCCAATTTGTAAAGACGATGACCACTAAGAATAGTGACACTTCACGTAACATTCACTCTACAATTTATCCTCTGCAAACAAGATTACTCGCCATATGGGTTGTTTTCCAACGATAACGGTCAGTTTCTCAGTCACTATCACTCCCAGAAATATATCTCCGAATGTCAAAAGGCTTGTTCTTTGAAACTGAATCATTCGTGTCAAAATCATTTCCTCCATTCATTGGGGCAAAAGCTGCAAGTTCAATGTAAAGAGAATTACACCCATGATAATAGAGCAATAACACAAAGGGGCTAATCTGGTATTCTGGTTTCAAACTACGAGGATGGCTGAATACAGCAAACTAGACTGCAAGCTTAAAAAACCAAAATTCCTTTAGTTTTGTTCTTGTCAAGTTCATTATTTAAAGATTAAACAAAAGCTGAAAAATGACAGGTTAAAATTCAGAATGCAGATCCCTTAACATAAAGGAAAGTTCCGTTAAAATTACCCCCATCAAGCCATGCCCAAAAACTATATAATGCACAAGTAATCACAGAATTCCACCATAGCAAAATACTTTGTAAGAGCAATTTCAATTCAAGAGAAAACAAAAATAACGTGCAATAAACAAAAAGCTGAATTCAGGTTACTTTACAGTAAATATTGTATGTATGTCATTACAGTGGTTTAATGACTCCAATTTTAAGTTCTAAAGGATTGTAAACCAGATGCAGAATTGAAAACAAAATATATAAATGACATGTAGAACTATGTAAACTAACCTTTTTCTCTCATTCTTCTCTCTCTGTCATATTCAAATTTATCACGGATTTGGCCAACCTTTTCCCAGGTATCATCTCTCCTATTTCTCCCCAAACCTTGATCCTGCGGTCAAAAATTGAAGTCATATTGACATATTGTAAAAGTTAGATTTATCACAGATCCATTTTACACAGCATGCTTCAGCCTACTAGTTCAAGGAGACTGTGTGCAATGAATCACCAGAAAAAGCATGTAACTAATACCCCATAATAGGTGTCAGTTAATAGCAGCCTACAGAGAGGGGGAGGGGAGGGGAGGGATAATAAATACAGAGAGAAGGAAAGGTGAGCAAAAAATATCGAGACATAGAAGGCAAGGAGTAGGATGTAAAAGAAATAGTTTGCCATGCTCAAAGAAAGGCTTGATTAATGGCAACTTCAACCGAGCATGTTAGAGATTTAGATAATATAACAAATGAATAATTACGAAAACAGCACTGATATAGACAAATTAATACCATACTGCACATTTACACCTATGGGCTATGGTTATAAATAAGTTGAAAACCGTCTATGGCATTTATATTACCACTATTAAAATAAATGAACAAAGTTGAGTACAATGCATGCATGATTACCTTCATTTTCTCAGGTTGGGGTTGCCTTCTCCTGCAACAAAGAGAAATCACCATTTAGCAGTGTAATTTCGGCCTAACAAGTAAATTTTACCAATTTTGAGAATAGCATCAACAAACAAGAAAATGAAAAGAGATGAAAAGAACAAGGTGAAGTTCACTTAGCAGCGTTCAGTTCTCTAACCACCAAGAGCAAGTTGTATTCATGAAATTAACTTGTTCTCATGGTAAGAGACACAGTGATCTTTATAGGTGACTAGGTGTACTATCTCAAATAAAAAATTATTAACAACCGATAACTACAACTTGCTAGGAATGGCAACAGGAAAATAAACAAATTGTCAAACCTATATGGATTAAAATCTTCATCATCATCTTCAGCAGAATCATAATTTGCATGATCTTGAGCGAGCTTCTTGGAATAACCCTCGTCCCAGTACAACCTCTCCCAGTTCTCTCTCGTCTCATTATACAGTTCCATATATCTTTTGCACCAAGGTTCATGCTCCTTTCAATTGCAAAAGTAAGATCAGTTTAGAAACAATCAAATGAACTTCCCATTCGAAATCGAACTCAAAACATTCAAAAATCAAATAGAAATCCAAACAACATAAGAAAACGTTAGAAGAACTTGAATCTTTTTCTTTTATATTTTAAAACGAGAAAATTATTTCTTCTAAGTCCGACTATCTAAAATTAAATTGATTTAAGGCCAATAACATCTTGTTTCGATGTGACTGTATGCAAGTGATAATAGCACGAGAATCAGCATAACTTCAAGGAAATTAGATATGCCAAACAAAGATATACCAGACTTCCACCAATCAAGTGGTTTCATATCTAAAATCAGATCTGCTAAACATGAAGGAGAGGCTTCAATTGGAGTTAACTCGAGAATTTCAAAGCATCGACTCAATGTATCGCGACATAGTAATTCCGAGTATCACGACACAAGACACAACTGCAGCAGTTCGACTAAGAGCATAGTTCCTCCTCACGAAATGGATTTCAAAACGAGGATTTGAAGTGGTTATAATTTACTGAGTACTCGGCAAAACTCATGCATTTGTGTACAAACCATTGCAGACAAGTAACACGAATATCTAGCTAGAAAGTCCATTTCCATAGTAATAACTTCGCAAGTGTGCAGTAATCAATTCCTACTAAGTGATAACTAAAGGTAATCCAAGTCTATCCGTCAAATTATAGAATACTGTAACAACTCCAGTCAAATTATGATTTCATAAAGTTTGCTCATTTTTACACTTCCCCAGCGATTTTTTTTAGAAGAAACAACAATTATAAGCACCAAAGTTCAATAACCCTAATTTCTCAAGTACCTAACTACTAAATATACACTGCCCCTGTTTCATATCATTAAATTAAACAAAAATCATTTCACACAATTACTTGCAACAGGCAAAAATCCTAGTATTCATCAACCAAAGATAGTAAAAAGGCGCATAGGACGTTAAATTTTTTTTATAAAAAAATTAAAATAAAAAGGTGCATATGACGTTAAATTTTTAAAAAGAGAAATTACAGATTCTTTCAGAACGAGGCGCGTGCGACGCATGAACTGTTCGCGGAGCTGCTTGCGTCTCTTGTTGGGAATATTTTCTCTCGGAATCACAAACCGTTCTCTGGGCGGCACGTTCTCTCCTATCTCGTGCATTTCGCCGTCCACCACCCACCACTCGGACTTATCGTCAGTCTTTTTGAGCATAGACGATGGCGAGAATTTGGACCGCCGGCGCCTTGGGCCAGAATCGGAATCGGTTCGGGCAGATCGGAGTTGGAAGGCGGCAAATTGGAGTGGCCTAAGGCCCCGAGCTCTTCTCGTGAGCGAGAGCATCGGAAATTGCTGCAAAGATACACTGTTAAAGGGTTCAAAGGTATAAAAAGGGACACTTTGTTACAAGTGTTAATGAGTGAACGGATCCAATAATCAAAATAATTATCAATGCGACGTGACACGATTCATTCAGGACTTTGCTAAGTTTACATGGGTTGGCGGTGTACCCTAGCAAACCCCTTCATTCAGATATCGAGTTTTAATCATTAATTTTTTTAAAATAACAGACATTACTCATTAGAATGAATTCCATTTCATAGCCGTTAGGAAATAGTTGACGTGACAGACAGATAGACGACCAATCACTAAACTGTTGCACAATTATGAAGAAAGACGTTTTTTAATGTTCACTAAACTTCAAGTTTTAGCCACTAAACTTTTCAAACTGGTGTCAAGTTGATATGAAAATTTAATA
>CAIGRK010377711.1:0-36656 GCA_903798315.1 Fraxinus greggii | reverse complement strand
GAAGATGAAGAAGAAATAAATGTTATACAAGTTCAAAAATCTTCTCAAAATATATATCTCTTTTAATGAATGATTGTGATAAATTAAGTATTAAGAAAGAAATAAGAAACTTTGATGAATATGATGATTTTATAAGTTTGATTCAATCAATCAAAGTTTTCAATATGAAGAATGTTCTTATATATCAAATATAGTATAAAAATATTACTCATTTGTAGTATTTCATCATCAAAAAGTATTTGAATCATATAAATGTTTTGAGAGTACAATTTTCTTCTCTTAAATTTCTATCATAAATTTTATTTTTCTTTAATTAGTTTGAAACTTATCAGATCTTTCCAACAAATTGATATCAAATATTACTTTTACAGTACTTATAAAGTATTTCAGAATAATGTATAATGTATGTTCAACTCTAACTAGTAATATAAAATAACATTATCCGAGCTTCACATCATGTGCTCATGAGGCACTCCCACATAATTAGTGAATAACTAATAGAAATTTAAGTGAGGTTCAAAAGAAAATATTTCAACGTATTATTTTTTCCTTTCTATAATTTTTATTCACCAAAAAAGGGAAAAATAACTTAAAATATTCATAGAAGATATGGTAAACAGTTAGTAATTTTCGCTCCTAATAAAATTGATTTTATTATTTTTATTTTTTGAAAACATGAAATACGTATTTTGTTCTCATGAAAAATTGAGAATGTGATATGAGAGAAATAAAAGTAAGAATTATATATATCTTTCTAGTATATTAGAATATTAACGTATCAAGTTATTCTTTTTCAGGAGCATTAATATATTTTTAAAAAATTATTGGTCTATACATAGTTAATTGTCAAGATCAACCCAATATTGTTCGAGAGTATTGATTTATAAGTTGTGTTTATTTCGGAGCAATAAAATAATATTTGATAAAATATTTGATAAAAATAAACTCTTACCAAATTAAGAGCAGTGAAAAAAAAATTACAAATAATTCTTCAAGATCAATACAATATTCACATTGAAGTGCATAAAATTGTGATTTTCCCAAAATAAACATATATAATTCTTCAAAAATATTAATGTATAATATTTATGATTTTTTGACATTAATAATATAATAATATTATATAGATAATTATATAAAATTGTGCTCTTCAAGTGTAGCAAAACAATATTTGTCAATGGTGTTGAAATAATATAAATTTGTGTTACTAGAACAACAACAAAATAATATTATGGAATATAGATATGAACATAATGCTTATTTCACAGCATAATATTCTTCGAAATCTTATATATAATGTGTTGAATTTCTTCAAGAATATCAACGCCACATTCGTCTAGGATAAATATAATTTTTAGTCATACCTCTTCAAGAGCATAAACATCATTAAATATTATAATAAAAAATCTTTTACGATTTGACATATTCTATGACGAAAAAAATGAACGAACTTAGTTGTATTAGAAGGGGAGCGAATGAATTGAATTGCTTTTCAGATTTGATAGATGTAAAATTTTCAAGCAGCCCAAATTTGATTTATTTCTTGTTCATAGATTTACAATTTCCACCACCACCACCACCACTAGATATTTTCGTGTTTATTTGAACGGAAAGAAAAAAATTCAATTAGTTAGAAATTCGTGTTTTCCTTCTAATGCAAAATAATATTCACTTTTGACAGCTTAGTTAACTAGAACCTTGTGTTGATAACTTATATGGATAGATAGAAAAAGAGAAGTCAATAGACTTTTACGTGTATTATTGAGATTTCTCGAATAGCAGATCGTATTCACCAAATGATATATCGTTATCGGAATCATTGAAGTCCGGATCATCCTCCGCGTCTGTTACAAAAACAGTAAATTAGTTTAATTGAACAAGGAGTACTAGACCATAGTAATCATAATTCATCAATTGCTTCACTCTCCCTTATGTTTGTAATGAGTTTTGTATGGACAGACAAGGTGCAGTTTCGTCATTTAGTTGTATCATTTACTGATGTTCAACTCCAAATTTTGCAAGATCAATTCTCCTGCCACATAATTGGCTCCAGATTTATGAAAAAAGGGACTGCAATAAAGTTTCCAAAATGCCATAACAAAGCCTTATCTTAGAACCCTACATCGAATTATTATATGCATCAAACCCCATAACAACGAGTAAAACCCATATAAAAAATAATATATGCACAATAATAATGCTCAAACTCAGAAAAGAGGAGAAAAAAAATGGGATTTACCTTGATGTCGTCCTTCCATTTGCGAATCTTCAAAACCACAAGATTCGTGGTTGGGGTGGGTCCTTCGAAGGTGATGAAGGCTCGATGAGGAGTCAGACGATTTGGGGTTAGCAAGATTTCTGGTCTAGGAGAATGACATGATATTTAACATGTCATGACATTTAACTGCCAGCTAGCCAGAAATTGGTCTGGTCCTGGCTCAATTTTTAGTTTGATTTTGGGTAAGGCGTGTTTGAAAGAATGACATGACATTTAACAGCCAGCTGTAAAATCCGTCATCTATATGTATAGTTGTTAATGACGGTAGTAACTTGGTAAGCAATGGTGCAACAGTATAAAGTTCAATAAGTTATGGATACTAAAGTACAGGACGTGAAAAGGGAAACTATCTAAAGTTCGATGTACGTTGAAACAATTAACTAAAAATTTTAGCATAAAATGTCAAAGGACTAAAGTGAAATTTCAGAAAAAGTTTCGTGACGTTTGTCACCCGCAAAGAATATATTCTTCCATGAGGAAGAAATGGATATATTTTCACATTCGATTGGAACTGAGTTTCTTACTTTATCAAACTCTTCTTTTCCCTCTTTCCCTCGTGATTCTCAGATTAAAAGTGGGAATTATTCTCTCGTGATAGTGGATATTTTGATTTTCATTTATTCCGAAATATAGAGAAAAATACCCAAATACTGCATATTCAAGTTGATTTTTTGAGCTAGGATTAGATGCTGAAATTGTCACTTCTATTGTGAATTCCGTAGAATCCCAGTGATAGCGATTCAAATACTTGGGGCAGTTATGGCGGACAAATCGAGACCCAGCACGTTAACCGTTTACCTTTACGTGCCCAACATCATTGGTCAGTATTTGAGCTATTAAAAATTTTTTTTTTCAATTAATTTGTTGTCTGTCGAGATGGTTATGAAATTTGCGCGCCGTGAAGGCTGAATCCGGGTTGGGGGCTTGTTGAAACTAAATCTCTGTAACAGCCTAATCTAAGATTTTAGTTGAGGAGGCTAACATTGTCCGCTTTAGTTTTAATTGATTTTCTTTTGGTCATTGTCGATGCAGGATACATAAGAATTATAATGAATTGCTTTGCCTTCGCCATATGCTTCAAGGACAAATATCTTTTCTCGGTTCTGTATTTTATTAGGTGCATCATCATTTCCTTGGTTTTTCTATTGAAGTAAGATTATTAAATTGATTGAATATTTGAATGCTGGGTTTTGTTCAGCTTTGCGTGTGATGCATTAGATGGTTGGTTTGCACGCAAATTAAACCAAGGTATGGTTTTGTAGATTTTGACTATTTAGTTACTGTATGCTATGAATTATTATACAGTGGGGTGGTAGCAATTATCTGATTTGGTGTTTAGCTAACAGTTTGTCTGTTTGATTACATATTTATTGCTTTGAATCTGTATGAATTTTGTGTATAAAAATTATGTTGGTTTTATAATTGAATGGTGAAATATTGATTACATGCTTTCGTTTTGAAGTTTAGAGCCTGTTTGAGCCCATTTTTTTTTTGTTTTGTGAAGATGCATTTTAGAATAGTATTTTGTTGGAGAATGTGTGGTTAATGAATAAGGAAAAGTTTTGGATTTGCGAGTAATATTATTTTATTGAATAGTGTGTGGTTAAAAATAAGAGAGACGAATATATTTTGATAATAATGAGGATCAAACAAAGGCTTAATAAGTTTCATAGAATACTTCTCCTAAACAATGGACAACCAGTGATTTGGGTAGTTGAAGCCTGGAGGTTGCAGGTGGAATGTCATTCGGGTACCAAAACCAAATACTGAAGAAATTAAGGAATGATTAATAGAGAATCAAATCTGTATGTGATTTAAATNAATGAATAAGGAAAAGTTTTGGATTTGCGAGTAATATTATTTTATTGAATAGTGTGTGGTTAAAAATAAGAGAGACGAATATATTTTGATAATAATGAGGATCAAACAAAGGCTTAATAAGTTTCATAGAATACTTCTCCTAAACAATGGACAACCAGTGATTTGGGTAGTTGAAGCCTGGAGGTTGCAGGTGGAATGTCATTCGGGTACCAAAACCAAATACTGAAGAAATTAAGGAATGATTAATAGAGAATCAAATCTGTATGTGATTTAAATCAAGTAACATCTATTTTAACAATAGAACCACAAAATAGGAAAAGCTCCTATGAAGTTGTTGTTTGCAGTGGTAATTATGGTGAACTGAACTTCTTCGATTTCTATTATAGGGCCAGTCTAATGTGTATAAATCTATTAAGACGTTATGAAAATAACTTCCCAAACCTGCCATATGTGCAATTAATTGATTTGCTTTGTTCATTTCAGTTTCAACCTTTGGAGCTGTTCTCGACATGGTTACAGATAGGTAATCTAGCATTTACATTCTCATTATGAGCTATATTTGTCTGACTTAGGATCTCAGATGTCGATTTTCTTTGTCCACAAATTCCACCTTAAATTTGTGTTTTATCTCCCAGGATAAGCACTGCCTGCCTGCTGGTAATACTCTCCCAAGTTTATAGGTGATTTGCTTTAACTTGTACTTATATTAATTTCTATGAGTAAAATCCACTGCATATTTGAGGTTCTCTTCCCAATTTGTTCCAGGCCTGGCTTCATTTTCTTGTCGTTGCTTGCTCTAGATATTGCTAGTCACTGGTTGCAAATGTACAGGTATTTACATTATAACACTGTTTCTATTTAATTTCTAACCAGAGAAACATTGCGTTTAATCGGAGAGCTGTTGTTGCAGTGGCTGTCTTTATCTTACAACATCTATCTGTGTCAATTTCTTGTGGATCTTCCTTTATATTCGACTTACTTTCACGTCCTGGGTATTGCAGCTCCTTCTTGGTGGGCAAAACTAGCCATAAAGACGTAAAGGATAGTAGCAGTTGGCTGTTCAGGGCTTACTATGCGAATCGCAAATTTATGGGTTACTGTTGTGTATCCTGTGAGGTGAATCTCTTTGATCTTCTAACTTCAAGTGCTTTTTATGTTTAGTTATCTTACTTAAGTAATTTGGTCCACAGGTTCTTTACATTATTTTGTTTCTTCTGGCAAAGAAGCAAACTGAGAATTTGACTGATGTAAGCCTCTTGTTTTCTTGTTCTCAGTAATATTTAGTCTCGTCTTATGAAAATATACCAAGCTTGGTTTTTTTCCATCTATTTTCTTTTTAGGTTTTAGTGAATGCTGCAATGCAAAGTTGGATATACTTAACTCTATTAGCTTTAATTTTATTCGGATGGACAATCAAGCAATCAGTCAATCTTATCCAGGTAAGCATGCTGTATAGTGTATACTCTGTAGGAAAGCCGTCTGAAATGTTTCTGATGAATGTCTATTCATTTTCTTATCTCTGTTGCAACCATGGCTCCCCTGCCTCAATACATCTTCAATTGGTTTCTGTGTTTTTCTTTCAAAATCATCTAATATAGTATGTCTTTATATTGTGTGCTTGAGGCTTCATCTTTGATCACAGTGTTGTGACTCAATGATGTAGTCTATGCTTCTTGACTTGGGAAAAATATGAAATCTGAATGCAATTAATTATGATTTCTTCCTTGTACTCTATAAATAATATTGTAGAGGGGAATCTTTCTCCAAATTAGGACGTGTTCTTTGGTTTGGAGTAGAGTTAGCAGTCAAGATCACTGAATCTACCATGCTTGATGATATGGAATTAACTTTAATCAGTAAGTAAAATGTTATGTCTGGCAAGATCTAAGTGATCTGTAATTAACTTTAATTCTTGTGTTGACTTGACATGTAGAAATGAAATCAAGGTCTACATTTGGTTTACTTCTACACAAGTATGAATAATCTACTAATAAGATGCCCAAAGAAATAATTAATTATATGACTTATTAAGTAAGAAGAAGACTGATTTCATGAAACTAAATTGTCATTAGAAGTGTTAATCTGGGTAAATGACCGATGCTTGGGGTGGTTTATGAGAAAGGCCTTTGACTGCAATAATATTCTTTTTTTTATATAAAAAAAAAAGGAAAGAAAGAAGACAAACGATGCTCTCATTATTTGTTACCCTCGTCCCTTTTCACCATTTGAAATGCTAGAACTGAAACAGTTTCATTTTTACTCTTTCAAACCCATTCAGATTTTATTAATCCAAAATCAAATTCAAACCTTGCTCTTCCCACCACCGTTTTTATTAAAAAAATGGATAATAAATTCATTTTTAATCAAATATTATTAACCGTGCAAGGACAAAGAAGAGCGTACTATTGACCGCATGAAGTACTCATCCAAAAATTCACACTTTTCAAGGTTATTTTGCGCTTTAGTGAACATTATTGTGTCTATATCGATATTATTGGTTGAATGTTGATGATGATGGTGTGATTTTGATGGTTCTGGTACTCACCAATGCAAGGGTTTTTTTGTTTTTTCAAATATAAAAGGCATTTACTCTTAAAATTTAGTATAAATTCCTTCAGGGGTTCCAAACTTTTCATAAGTGTAGTAGCCATGTCTCCAACCTCCATTTGTGGCACCCATGTCCTCAACCTTTTAACATAGCATGCCTCAAACGGAAAATGTCTATTTAGACACTAAATGGTCACGTGACACTTCGGCGATGTTGAATTATAATGGTAAAATTGTTCAAAAAAGATCAACATTTAAATTTTTTTGAATAATTTTATGCTTTTAATTAAACATCATGTGCATGTTGCAAGGACATTTAGCTCCTGTTTGAGCCTCATGGGATGAGAAAAATACCATTTGAACACGTTATCTAAAAACTCATTTTCAACCACACATCTTACCAATAAAATAATTTTTTACTTAAACTCAAAATTTTTCCCACTTTTTAACCACACGTTCTTTGAAAAATCACTATTACAAAACTCATTTTTGACAAAAAAAAAAATGGGGCTCAAACATAGCCTTAATGTAACATAGCCTTAATGTCTATTTCCGTTAGGTGGGGATAAAGTCGCGATGTGTTAAATGGTTAGGGACAAGGCTGCCCCACTGAAAGGTTGGTGGTCTGGAGGAATTTACCCTAAAACTATAATTAAGGCCTTTAGCCCACCCCCACCCCCACCAACTAAACTTATTTCATAAATTCCCTGTCTATAGAACCAGCAGCAAGTCAAGGATGAGCTGTTGTCAAATGATCCTCTTTTACTGTGAGAAACCTAGTTACTAACTTAATCTCTTCTTCATTCAAAATCTAGTGTGGACTAGTTATGGATGTTTCTTATTTCCAGTTTTCATTGCAATAAGTCAGACTTGCTACACGTGTATCAAATGAATTTATAACATTTTTTACTTGTTTGAGAAAATATGCGATCTCTTTCCAGTCCCACATTAGTTACATGTCATGATTAGTTTGAATAAGATGGCTCTCTTGAAAAGTAGTTGGGTTTAAAACTCGATTGATTGACTGCACTGTGTCCTGCTTCCTAACTAATTACAGTATCTTTTTGAAGGTTAAATTTACTATGACTAAATTCATTGTGTGATGACAGATAAAGACTGCGGCTGATGCATGCATACTATATGACATCAACAAAAAGCAAAAGGATTGATGTGCAATAGCTAATTGGAAAGCTACATGTTGCAGTTATCGTTTACCAAATGGTGTATTTTGTTCTCTTCCAGAAGCACTTTAATTCCATATTGGTTGCTATGTGGACCTGCAATTTGGATGGAGTTGAACTTGTGGAACGGTTGAATATGTTTATCTTTGAATCTTCAATTATATGGCTGCGCGTGTTTGAATATTTGTGAAGTACATTTTGTACAGCTCCCCTTGGAAATTGACCTGTATTTTTAACAATTCTTGTGTTAAATGTGAATTGTTTTCTCAAGCTGTTTGTTCTATCTTTAGTGTTGCTCCCGTGAAATATCATTTGACTAAGATGTCCCAACATTTTGAAGGTAGGCGTGGCAATAGCAACATTATTGTCTACCTTTTAGACCCGAATGGAAAGGGAGTCTTTGAAACAAAAAATGTTGAAAAGCGTACTATGCATTTGTCGTACAGGGTAATGCAACTAAGCTCTAAAAGGTTGCAGATATGGCGAGAGCTTCTCGAGCCCCTTATTACCTAAGATCTGGCCTGAAAATTCACTCCAATCTCTATTTATTTTGACCTTTGAGCATCTTTTATGACATGGGTTTACCATTGGTTCAAGTGATTCTCTACGTTTCATTCGTGTTCACAACCTATTGTAACATGATGCAACTGTTTAAAAGGCATGTTTCATGTACAGTATTAAACGATACTAAACATGACAACATATGAAATTTTAACTTCCATTCTTTCCTCGACCTTAACCAATGTCTTCTAGTGTACTTACCAAACATGCCAAAATGAGTATTTGGTCATTGTTGCATACAGGTAGAACCTTTGGGGGTTCGAGTTTGGAGAACATAGGAGAGTGGGGGATGGAGGAAGCATGAATTACTCAGTTGCAAACAGTCCCTTAAGATGTCAATAATTGACTATTTTTCAGACAGCTTAAAGTAACAATTTACGACAAAAAGATCTTGTCAAGATACAATGTTACAAAGATGATCTTTTGCTTCTCATTCATAGATTTATCCCTCGCAAAGTCGCTCTACAACTGATGAAATCTCCAACATAAATCAATACAGGCTAAATCCGAAAAATTGGCTAATCAGGAGTGCAAGACCTAAAGCAATGGCAACAAGGGACGATGCCCAGGTGAGCTTCTCGGTTATCCTGGGGATCCTATCCTTGAGCGCCTGACTACATGAGCCTATAAAGACGGTATAGCTTCCCATAGCGATTACCGTCCCAACCAAGAACATACATAGAAACGCAGCACCAGCCAATCGAGATGGCAATGCTAGTGCAGGCAAGATCATCATCAGAGCATCGGGTTGTAATCCGTGAACAATTCCTGTAGCAAAAGTTGCAAACCCGATCTTCTTCTTCCCCATAGAGGGATTCTCGAGGGCTTCATATATGCTAACATCACATTCACCATTTTCTAGTGCAACACATGGTGCAGGGACTTCTGAAGCTTCCTTGATTCCCATTGCACCAATTACAAGGAGAGTAAAGCCCACGACTCGTGTACCCCAGGTTCGGATAACTTCAATGTGAAGCCGATCCTTCAAAAGTAGAAAGAGTAACCCGAATATTACCTGTCCAGCATCATGGCCACATCCCCACAGAGCTCCAACTGCAGCACTTTCCATTCTCGTACGGCCTATTGAGAGCGGGGCCAAAGCAGCAAGGTGGTCAGGACCAGATAATGTGTGCAAGCATCCGGCAAAGAAGCCAGTCCATGCGCTGCTCAATAGTTCACCACGAATAAGTCGACTCCCTGCTGTTGCAGCAACAGGTCCACCGGACTCGGCTACACTTTGAAAACTAGCTAAAGCTGGTGACACAACAACCGGGTGGACCAGTGCCAAAAAGATTGCTGAGACAAGTAGTACTGTTCCGGAAGTAACCACCTGAAACATATTTGACGATGATATGTCAAAATATAAGGCAAAAATCTTTACCATATGTCAATTTACAAGATTATAACATGAGAATAATGAGTGGTTTAGGTTTCAAATTAATCGGAAATAATAATGCTTAAAACAATCAAATGCTCGACTTGAGTTATCCATTTCTACGGGTACAAGTAGAGTACTGCTTACACGGTCATGTTTTGCATTGAGTAATAACTATATTTTCTCTTGGTTTCCATGGGATTGGTTCATAGAGTTACAAGAAAATCATATAAAGTTAACCATAGAATACATTAGATGGAAAGAAATGATTGAAAAAAGTGCTTAACCGGCACCTTCTTAAAGTTAAAACTATCACCATAATAAGAAACTACACAAATTTGAAAAGATTTCCATCACTCTTTATCCTAAGATAATCAGGCAAAAATAGCGGCCGATAGTACTGGAACCATCAGCTACATTTATCGATTGTCAAAAAGAACAGCAGGGCAAAACCAGTAGCCAAGTTCAATAACTTGCGAGAAACTTTATATTCCAGCAAATAGTTCTCTTAAACATGTATCAGGCCCGAGCTTAAGCTTGAAAAAATGGAAAAAGGTTTGTTCACAAAGTCTGACTCTGACCGACGGTTAGTATAGCAACAAAAATTCTTTATGCCTGGGACAGAAGCTAATACTAGGAATCTTCCGCATACTGAATGGCGAGCAAGATAGAGCATTTGAAAACAAAATGTTTTGACACACAATATAGAAGTGCATACACAATTTTTCTGCACAAATATACTCGGAGAATTGTCCTGTCAAAAGAACAAAGCAGTTCCACAATAAAAATTTCCTTTGTGCATCAAGAAATCATATAGAATATCTGCAAAGATTCGTCAAGAGGATAGTTTGACGAGTGGAATCTTCCTGTACAAACTGCAATTCTAACTTTATAAGGATCTTTCTTTCAGGATCATGAAATACGATCTGCTTCATCTGACAAATTTCAAAAACTTAATCCACTCCATTCAAAGGATTGCCTCCATACAAAAATCTAGATTACCTCAAATAAACCTCGAACACCAGAATAGACTAGACGTGTTTGGCTGCACGACGTAGGGCACATAGAGAAACTTCTACTAGAATTTGAGTTGTTATATTTCTCAACACACATTTATATGATGTTGGTGCTGGTGGCATACTCTCCTCTTGCAAATACATTCTAAGGCATAAAAAATCAAAGAATTACAATGGTGCTTCAGAGTTCACTTGATTAAGAAAATGCAGTTAAATAGAAGCACTCCCGTACGATCATATCTTAAGCTAAACAATTACATAAGAATCAAATATATCCAACACAAACAAATATTTATTTATCCACCTCCCCAGATGTTGAACCTCCAAAATAACAAATTACTGTCTCCAAAGGGATTCCGTTCAATACTAATGTAGAAATAAAGTAAACTTCACAATAAACTAATGCTACCCCTTAGAAAGAGGAAGCAAATAGTATCAGATATCCTCTTCTGGACACCGATTATTCTTGTTTTAGTTTTACTGTTTTCGGGGCATTTCCACATATAGTAAACGAAAATTCAAAAAAGAATTGAAGACAAAGAAATCTGAAAAAAAAATATAGAAATAAAATTCCCACGGCATTAATACCTTTTGCTGCTCAGAGAATGTTTGGGCGATTCGTTTAAGAAAATGGGGCTTGAAATGTGGCCCATCGGGTAAATTCGCAGAACTCAACAAAATTTCCGGATATGTATCTAATGAATTCACAGAAAGAGAAGATGAGTCATGGAATTTGCAGGATAGCGACCTCACTCGACGCGATTCGGAGCGTGGGAAGGAAGAAAAACCGAGTCTTGGTGCAGAATGGACTCGGGGGAGAAGCGGGCAAGATGGCTTAAGGCGGTGGATTTTAGAAGGAACTGAATTGGAAAAAATAAGCCTATCCATATGAAAACTGAAACCCCCCACACCCTACGAGTTTCTGGGGAATTGATTTTCTGGGAATTTGAACGAATTGATAGATTTTCAGAGGAAAAAAATGTTGCAGGAAAAGGCTAAGTGGGGTGGAAGAAAGAGGCAAAGGGATGAAGGGATAACATACCTACCTTGATTGCTCTATGAACCTACCAGTTTGATTGGCAGTTCAACTGTATCTTGAATTTTCATTTCCATTTTACAAACATTTGAAATAATTAAAGAATAAAATTATACAATAAAACTTGTTGAGACGTCTAACTAACCATTCGAAAAAGAATTGTAATTAAAAAATTGTTAAAAGTTAGGGATTCCATAAAATGTGCAGATAAATTATAGTTCAATCGATTGCAAAGTTGTTAAAAATTTAACATAATTTTATCGAACAAGTAGTAAATTTGGTCACGAATTGTGATTGTGAGCATCTACCATCAAGCACAAATTTAGGTTGGGTCAATTCTAGAAAAAAAAGTCGTATTTGATTGACTTTTAGGCCACTCTTGTGTGGATTATCTCTCCCATTCTGCAAATTTTGGAGGTATAGATTGCAAGATAACATGAAATTTGCACATATGGTAGTTTTTTAGTGTCTACACTTGAATATACATGTTGATAAGAAATTAAGGATGTAGTCAAAGTGATTTAATTGGTTACTCAATTTGGCATTGACCAGTTTAAGGGAAGTTGTGGTCTGATTTTGTCCACAATATACATTAGAATAAGTAGTGGTGCCTTTCACATCTTACTTTACCAAACTTAAATACATTTAGTTACATTATAATTATAATTATTATTTTTTGAATTTATCTACTTGTACAGAATTTTTTGTCAACTGATGATTAGCTCCAACGTGGCATTCTGTCAAAGTGTATGTAAGTTCTTTCTATACATGAAGCAATCTCCTTGTTTTTCACTTTAAAATTTTAAAACTTTTAACATTCTTTTAATATAAATAACTTATTTATTTTAATTTTTAATCAATTAAAAAAGTACGTCTTTTAAATTTTTATTGAAACTTTACTTTTTATTTTAACTTTTTAAGCTTAGTGGAAAGAGGTTTTTTTTTTCTCTGTAATTGTTGGAATCTAAAATTAACCTTAAGATGCTTAGGTTAGCGAAGAATTTTGAAAGAGTGAGTTTAGGAAGGGAGGGAGTTTGTATTCATTTTATACATGGCGTTCTATATATTTTTGGACTTTATTTTTAAGAAAGTTAAATTAGAAATAGAAGTTTAAGTGTCAATCTCCTATATTAGATTTCGCGAGAAATTTTTATGGAATCTGTGATTACTTTTTTAAACCTTTAGTATAGTGAATAATATCGTTTTGATGAGTGCAAAATATAAATTTGTGCCTTAAAGACTCTTGTATACGATTATTTTGGTTTAGCTCTATCATAAAATTAATGCTCACATTGCATATGTTGTTTGTTAAAAAGAGCTTTAGGCTTGATCTTGTAGTATATCCACTGGAGATATTAAATAAAATCTGGTATCAATGTATATATTTGTTTGAATATATAATTTCATTGAGTCTCAAGCAACTCATGGAGCATCTATTTAGTAAACGGGAGGTCTTGAGTTCAATTCTCTACAAGAGCAATCCATCATGTAATTATTTTAGTTCAATATTTTTCACTATTTCAAATTATAGTTATTAAAATCATTATAAAGGGACTGATTTGAACTTGTAATCCTCTTTGAAAATACGAAATGTTTGGTCGTTATGGAATTTTGGGAATGTTACTATTAAATGTAATATAAATATATATGTTCAATTTTAACAAAGTAATAGATATATTTGATTTTTATTGCTGTCATTAATGATCAACAATCAGCTATCGTCCATGCTTACTCGAGATCCCGGATCCTCCTTTGAATATAGTAATGCTATGTAGTCCCACTGGAGTTACAACTTCAGTTTAAGTGACGTTAAATCATATGTTAAATGCAAGATGAAATTAAATGCACATATCATTTAATACCATATTAACACTACCTAAATTGGGGTTGTAATCCCAGTGAGATTAAATAGCATTACTCTTGAATGTATCCATGTTTATGACTATTGAGGCAGTGACCTCACATCAAAGTATGAGTTTGGACCTTCAAGAAACCCAAGCTCGTTGTGATGTACATGGCAAGATCTAGGGGATAGCTCCCCTAAACTCTAGCGCACCTCTAAACGTGGAGAAAGAAGAGTTATTATAAAAATAAATATATACTATCAATATTTAAAAATTATAAATAAATAGTAATGAGTGGGGAATAATACTTGTGAGTCCTCCAAACATATAAATAAAAAATGAATTGAATATTTATAAAAAGTTTATAAACATGAGACAAATTTAACTTCACCACAATCATATGCTTGTTTATTTTCTAAAAACCATGTGGCATAGTGCCTTCAACGTTAGTCTTTCACAATCTTGCGAAGACGTCAATTCCAACGGCACGACCAAATGATAGACTATGACGACAAAGACGATGCCAGTTGAAAGTGAAGAAAGAGTTCTTGGACAAGTCTCTTCGTATAACACTCAAAATTAGGAGAATGAAGGGAAAACAAGTAATTTGTACAAGTGGTATTGCTATCTCAAAAATCCAACATACATTTTTGTTTACTAATCACTCGTTTGCCCAAGATTTATTTTTTTGCCACCTCAACTCATTACCACGCTTTAGGCATGTCAAAATGGGGTGGTCAAACTTAGGTTCGATTCATTCCCATTACAAACCTAAATCTATTCGTGTAAAAGTACAGTCTAGGCCACACCTACATTGTCTTTGAAGTTGTGGACATTCCCAGTCAGATTGGTTATGCCCGTTGATTTTAAATTTCTTTCCTTATTGAGAAATTATGCAACTAACTATTGTTACATTTATAATTCCAATTATAAAACTATTACCTTTAATTTTACAAATACTAGTTTTTTTTTAAAAAAAAAAACTCTTGCACACAAACACACATGCACACCATCATTGGCCAACACATATGAACAGAACCACTACCACTGCGACGACCACCACCCCTAAAAAAAACCACATACATACCTCCACTGTTGAGAAACACCACCACCTCGTCACCTTCCTTTAATTGAGATATGTTTTAAAATTTTGAACCCAAATTCAGTTTTAAGATACAGATTTGGGTCAAATCTAAAATTCGATTTGATTCCGGAGGTTTTGGCAATTTTTCTTATTAGTGGAGTGTTTGGTGGTAATCTGAAATCAATGCCTCCGGTCATCAACATCGTAACTTTGTGTTTTGTATGTGTGCTTGCATGTGTATTGTTGGTTGTGATGGTGGTGACGTTAGGTTTTCTCTGAATATAGTGGCGGTGTTCGATGAACTGTTATTAAGGTGACAACATTAAACTTCTACTGGTTCGGAAAAGTGGTGGTGGTGACAATGTAACAATGTATGTTATTGTGCCATCTTGGCCGAAGCCCAACTTGGCTAAAGCCCATATTGATCGAAACCCAACTTGGCCGAAGCCCATATTAAGCGAATCCCCTATGCTCCGGAGCCGTAGCTATACACAAGTCTCACTGAAGAGGGATCCGAAACTCAAATGATTACCTACGTTTGAAGATCTTAAAATTGTAAAATCCTTTTAGAATGATTTATTGGATTGTTGAAATAAGTAAAAAGGCCAGTCTTGTCAATATAAATTATGGATTAGCCGTCTCCTTTTGGGGAATTTAAGGCACCACATGATAGTGAGTCAAAAGTGATGCCTAGGATGTGATTTTTTGGTTAAGGAGATGGAGCCAAGTGTCCTCTCATCCAATGGTTGTTGTTGTACATGCAATACTATAAATAGATCCCCCTTGTGCTATTAGAATGAGATGAAAAAGTTGGATATTCACAATTCATGTTCTCTGTTTCCCTGAAGATATAGTCTTTCAAAAGTTTATAGTGTGATTTTAATCATTATCTTCGTTCTTTATCGAACGTTCATTATCGTACACTTTTGTTTATATATTTATTGGAGCATGAACATATTTATCTCGTGTCAAAAAGTGTCTCCCACGTTCAAACCCATATCACATTCGACTTGTAACTTGTCAACACGTGTCGGAATTAGCTTGGAAAGGCTTGAGTGGGACCGGTATCTATTAGTGCATTTTTTGTGGTCAATAGATTGGCGCCGTTTTTGAGAAATCGTTACTATAACCACGAACATTCCTATGGCAAAAGTTCACTGGAAAGTAGTTGGACATCCCTCTTGAAAAATGATTTGTTCTTAAAAAAGAACCAGAGGAAGCCCTAAAAGCTGGAAAAATTTGATAGTTTAGTTAAGAAAACTGAGCTTAGATCGTGATGTTCCTCCTAGGAGGGTAAGTGAAGGTCCTAGCGAAGAGGTTCCTGAAATGCCCACCTCAACGGGTCGGCGCCGGCATGGTGGGATGAGGTTACCTGCTCAACTTACCTAGGAGGTAGCAACCATGGCTGCCAACATGAAGAATATCAGTCACCAAAACATGACCATGCAAGAACTCCGCATGCAAATGCAGGTCGGGAGGGTCATCCAATTCTCCCTTATGCACTACAAGAATATTATCGATGAAGTCCAAAGTCAAAGGGCCCTATCTCCCAGGCAAGCCAGAGATGTAAGGCCCTTTGACAGGAAAGTGGGTTGATATTTCCTCAAACTATGCTTCAGGTCGACCCACTGAGGCCCAGGTGGGCATGGAAGATAAATTTCCCCCTGAATATAAAATAGAACATATGCCACAGAGATCTGTGAGCGTGTTTGACAGAATCAGCCCTGCTGAAGTCAGGTGTAGGCCATCCTAACCACCTCCTGTACCTAGAAATCGACTGCAGCCACGACCTCCTGAGATTCAACAACCAGAGGAAAGGCAAGGGCATGCCCTCTAGGCCACGTCACCTAGAAATATGTGTCACAAGAGGGAGGAAATGACGAGAGATCAGATAGGCATGTCTCATCTTCCACCCAGACATCTGGTGAATGAAGAAGACTAAGGTGATCCACAAAGATCTTGTGAACTAGATGACGACGACAAAAATTTGCCTTTAAGCAAGAACTGAGGATTGCCCCTGTCCGAAGTCATTAGTGCCACTAAAAATATCAAAGTACGACGGAAAAGGGTGACCCTGCTAAACACTTGAATAGTTAAAAAATACAGATGAGCCTAAGAGGCACCATCCCCACCGTCCAATGCCGAGCTTTTCCACCTGACTCTAAGTGGAGATGCGAAAATTTTGTATAGCAGGCTGCCCCATGATGTAATCGGAGCTGGCCAGCATTTAATAGTACATTTCTGAAAGGTTCGTTGTAAGTAAAGAGGGAAAAGTCCCCATCCAGCGCCTCTAGGACATGAGGCAGGTGTCTAGAGAAAGATTGAAAAGTTATCTAGCCCGCTTTACTAATGAAATGACATATTGCATTCAACTCACTGACCAGGAAGTGCGCCTGCATTACGGGCCGATTTGAACATGAACACATTATTCTGGAGGGATTTGCAAAATAAGGATTCCGCTAGCTATGATGCCTTATTGGAAATGATGATATGTGAGATCATTAACGAGGAATTGATTGATCATCGAAATAGAGCCAGCAGGGGTCTCCCACCTCCACAAAGGCAACGTGGGAGAGGACCAACCAATCATTTAATGGACAACTAATGAAACCAGGCCAGGAATGAGATTACTCCCAACTCCAGACAGTTACTCGCCATGGCCACATTGAACAACGTGCTAGCATAGCTTACAAGAATGTGGCACCTGAAACCGTGTGGTAGACTGGAGTTGGACAAAGGGCCCCAAAAGAGAGAGGCTAAGGTCGGGGTTCGGTACCTAGAAATAGACAGAACACCCCTTAATATTGTACTTTCCATCACTCTTATAGTCATAACACAGTGGACTGTAGGGACATAGCCCAACATCCTAGACAGATGAACTCTTGAAGTGACCAAAGAAATGTTCACTCCCTAGGAACATGCCCCTACCAAGGCAAGATCACAGGCCTAGGCATGAAGAGACAACCTCCAGGCAGGAGCCGTCTCCACGACGGATGAAGGATCATAATAGAGAAGGACATAAGGAAGGGAAACTATAGTGGACCCTTCAGTTAACGCGAAAGGTGCTCTCATCCACGAGATTGATACAATTTTTGGAGCACCCTATATAGGGGTGAGACACAGAATTCCGAAAGGAATTATGCGAGAGAGGCAAATGTCCCCCCGATGTCCAGCTATATAGTAGATAACAGTTCACAAGGGAGGCCATTGCCTCCCATATCTTTCACTCAGGCTGATACCGAGGGAATACACCGTCCCCACTATGACTCCCTTGTGATAAGGGTTGTCGTAGCCCAGAATGGGTTAAAGCGGATGCTGGTAGATAATTGCAGCTCAATCAACATCCTCTTTGGAGCTACTTTTGACAAAATGATTGTCAACCACGAAATAACTTGCATCGCGACCCCCGTATAGCTTTACCAGAGATAACATCATCCCAAAGGGAAAAATAACCTTTACCGTGGAAATGGGAGAACCATCCTAAATAGCTTTAAACTTTAGTAGATGGTAGATCAACTTACCATGGGGAGCTGGGTAGACCCGCTCTGAAATACTTATGGGCCGTCACCTCCATTTATCACTTATGTATGAAATTTTCCATTGAGCAGGGGATTGCTACTATAAGGGATGACCATAGAGGGGCACGAGAATGCTACTTGAATTCCATTAGAAAGGCTGAACACAAAGACTTCAATACGGTACTTATAGATATAGATATGGTGGATGCTCCAAAATAAAATTTCGTGTAGGGAGACATCGAGATGATGGATGTTATCGAACAGTTGATAGTGCTCGATGAATTGGACCCACGAATCATTGAATCTGAATCCCAGGCAGCCCCAGTGAAAGAACTTAAAAGTTTCCCAGTGGACCCCCAAGATCCCAACAAGAAATTGCAGGTGGAGAGGGATCTACCGTCGAAGGATAAGGAAAAATTGATAGATTTTTGTATGTAAGAATCATTATGTCTTTGCTTGGAGACACGAGGATATGGTAAGCATTGACCCAAAAGTCAGTTGTCACCATTTGAAAGTTGATCCTAAGGCTGTTCCGCACAGACAGAAGGGGAGGGTCTTTAACCCAGAAAGATACGAGGCCTTTAAGGAAAAAGTGCAAAAGTTAATAAAGAATGGTTTCATCAAAGAGGCCATCTACCCCAGGTGGATTTTAAACCCGATATTGGTGAAGAATCGTAGTGGTAAGTAGAGGGTGTGTATCGACTTCTGCAACCTTAGTCAAGCTTGCCCTGAATGTAGTTTTCCTCTTCCAAGGATAGACCAACTTGTGGATTCCACCACTGGGCACGAGCTTTTGAGTTTCATGGATGACTACTCGGGCTAAAATCATATCCTTATGCATTCAGGAGATGAGGAGAACACATCTTTCATCACTGATAGAGGTCTCTATTGTTACAAAATGATGCCCTTCAGGTGAAAAAATGTGGGTGCTACATATCAGAGACTTGTTAATAAAATGTTTGCAAACCTCATTGGCAACACAATGGAAGCCTATGTGGATGACATGCTGCTGAAAAGCTTGAAAGAAAATGACAATGTGAGGCACCCGAGCGATGCTTTCCAAATCCTTCGAAGGTATAGGATAAAGCTGAACCCCCTCAAATGTGCATTTAGGGTTGCTTCTGGCAAATTCTTGAGGTATATGGTCAACTAAGGAGAATAGAGGCCAATCCAGATAAAATTTGGGCGTTGGTTGAAATGAGGTCACCACAGCGACCAAAAGAGGTGCATAGCCCAACTGGGTGTATAGCGACTCTAAGCCGTTTTGTATCAAAGGTCACTGATAAATGCCTCATTTTTTTCAAAATCTTGAAAGGAGGTAAAATGTTCCAATGGACATAGGAGTGTGCAGAGGCATTCCAGGGGTTGAAAAAGCTCCTAGGGCAGGTTCCCCTCCTCTATAAACCCAAATCTGGAGAGGCTCTATGACTCTACTTGGTCGTTTCCAATGAAGCCATTAGTTAAGTTCTCATAAGGGAGAAAGACGCCCTTCAACTACCTATTTATTATGTGAGTAAGGCACTTCTAGCACTTGAAACTCGCAACCCTGACATGGAAAAATTAGCCTTAATACTGATCAATGCCTCCAGAAAGTTAAAGCCGTATTTTCAAGTTCACACAACACATGTGCTGACGAATTTCCCGCTTAGGCAAGTGCTTCAAAAACCCGATACCTCGGGAAGATTGTTGAAATAGACTATTGAGCTTAGTGAATTCGATGTTATTTACAAAACGAGAGCGGCCATCAAAGGTCAGGCCCTGACAGAATTTATTGCGGAATTCGCTAATGTCCCAAAGATTGAAGAAACAATGGAACCTATAAAACCTCCCATTTGGATTATGTTCATGGATGGTTCATCTGGGAAAATGGGCTCAGGTGCAGGCGTGGACCTGGTTAGCCTCGAGGGACACAAGCTCAACTGCGCAGTAATTTTTGGGTTTAAAGCCACCAACAACATCGCTGAATATAAAGCACTGCTTGCCAGCCTAAGGTTAGGTAAAGAGATGCAAGTGAAGAGACTACTCGTTAACAATGATTCACAGCTAGAAGTCAGCCAGGTCAATGGGAGTTTCACAGCAAGGGATAAGGGCATGGCTGCGTACCTTAAATTGGTGATAGAACTGGTTCCAACTTTTGAAAAATTTGAGCTAGCCCAAATTCCTCGTACTGAGAATACCCACGTTGATGTTCTGTCCAAATTAGCTAACAGCAAAGATTTGGAGTTATTGATGATAGTACCAATCGAGCACCTCTCAGAACCTTCTATTGCTAAAACCAAATAAGTGATGTGGGTGGGGGGACGTCTACGTGGATGCAACCCATAAAAGCCTTTCTAGATTATCAAATTCTTCTGGACAACAAAGAAGAGACCTATAAACTCAGGAGGAGAGTGGCCCACTTTATATTCCAAGATGGAGTGCTCTACAAAATTTACTTTTCCCTACCCCTCATCCGATGTGTCGGAAAGGAGGAAGCCATTTATATCCTCCATGAGATCCATGAAGGAGTGTGTGGCAATCATACTGGAAGACTTTCATTGGCACATAAAGTGCTACGACAGGGATATTATTGGCCCACACTGAAAAGAGACGCAATTCAATTTGTACGGAGATGTGACAAATGCCAGCGTTTCTCTCCCATCCGAAGACTGCCCTCCCAGGAGCTAATAGTGTTGTCCAGCCCCTAGCCATTTTCCAAATGAGGTATTGACCTTATAGGCCATTTACTTAAGGGAAGGGGTAGTGCAAGATTTGCCATTGTCGCCATCGATTACTTCACAAAATGGGTTGAAGCTGAACCTTTGGCCGTGATTACGGAGGCCAACACTTCCTAGTTCTTATGAAAAAACATCATATGCCAGTTTGAAATTTCCCATTCGATTGTCTTCGACAATGGGTGTCAAATTGACAACCAAAAAGTTAGGGATTTGTGTGAAGAACTCAGGATAAAAAAGCATTTTCAACACCTCACCACTCTCAAGCAAATGGACAAGTGGAGGCTGTTAACAAGACCATTAAGTATACGTTAAAGAAAAAACTCAATGCTTCCGAGGAAGCATGGATGGATAGCTACCACAAGTATAATGGGCAATCTGAACTACGATTCGAACCCCGATAGGAGGAATCCCATTCTCGATGGCTTACGGTGCGGAAGCAATGAGCCCGGTAGTTGGTTTACCCTCTCCCCGTTGATTGTAATTCAACGAAATATCCAACGATGAGTTGAGAAGAAATGAGCTTGATTTCCTCAATGAAAGGAGGGATGAATCCCAAGTGAAAATAGCATTGTACCAAAGGAAGATGACCTGCTACTACAATGCTAAAATCAAGAAGAGGTCCTTTCGGGTGAACAATCTCGTGCTTCGAAGAATCTTCGTATCCTTCAAGGAATCATGAGCGGGCACTTTATGTCTACACTGGAAAGTACCATATCACATTAAAAAAGAGCTTTGATCGGGTACTTATTAGATAGAAGATCGAAATGGGAAAGTGCAACCACACCTATGGAAAATAGAACATCTTAGAATGTATTATCAATGAACAGGTTATGGCTAGAGGAATCTATTTAACATTTGTAAAAAATCTGAAGTTCAATGAAATTATGTTTTCAACAAAAATGCTTGAAGGACTAGCTTCACATGACGAAAGTGCAAGTTATGGGAGAAGCCTCCACATGGATGAACAATTCACCATGTAGGGAAGCGTGGGAGCCTCGGAAGGGGAGGATCTAATCCCAAAAGAGATTACCTTGTTGGTCCTCTGAGGCGTACAACACTAGCCTCCCATGATGAAGGTGAACGTCATGGGAGAAGCCTCCACATGGATGAACCATCCACCGTGGAGAAGCATGAGCGGTTCAGAAAAAGGAATTATCTCGTTCATCCTTCGAGGCATACAACACTAGCCTCCCATGATGAAGATGATCGGCATGGGAGAAGCCTACACCTGGATGAACCATCCACCATGTGGAGAAGCGTGGGCATCTCGGAAGGGAAAGATCATATCCCAAAAGGGATTATCTTGTTGGTCCTCCGAAGCATATAACACAAGCCATGACGAAGCTGAATATTATGGGAGAAGTCTCTAAAGTGCTTCGAGTTATACTTATTAAAGTTCAAATGCTTCAAGTTATACTTATTATTTGTTCAAGTTCTTTAAGTTCAAGTGCTTTAGTTCTATGTATTAAATTCAAGTTCTATAAGTTCAAATGCTTTAAGTGCTTCAATTCTACTTATTAAAGTTTAGGTTCTGCTAAAAGTAAGTTCAAGTTATTGAAGTGCAAAGCATGGTCTAATTGCTGAAGTGTTTGTTGAGATTCCAACTCAAAAACAGGAAATTAGAAAAATGAATACTTCATTAATAAAGATTTGTACATTGGAGGACCCCAGCCATTACATGAAAAAGCAAAGAATACAAAAGAATCATAAACTACACATGAGACAAGGAGTCGGATGCCTCCTTGGTAGATGCTTCAGTAGTTTCTTGATCGGTTGTTTTTTATGGGGCATCTTCTGGTCTAGCATCAGCCTCAAGTGCATCATCAGCAGGGGTTTGGAGATCTTCCACCAAAAATTCTACCTAATATCAGAGGTATCAAGCTCTGGGTAAAGCTTTCCAACCCTTTCCACCGCTTCGACATAGGCGAACCTCCTCCAATAAACACCGAAGCACTGATACTCTTCAGTGAGGTAGAAGTTGTCAATGTAATTTTTCACCGCCTCTTCTCCTGTTGTCTGAGCATCAGCCTTGGACTGCTCAGTCTCCTTTATGTAGTGCCTTATTTGGGTCTCTAAGAACCTATTTGCATCATTGAGCCCAGTGACCTCCATGTTGGCCTTCTCCAAGGCTTCGGTCGTAAGCTTCTGATGATTGTTTGAAGCTTTCACCCTTTTTGTTAAAGATGCAACCTCGTACTGGGATTCGTAGACCTTCATCTTTACAGCTTCGATCTCCTCTAAGGCAGAATCTAATTTGGCTGTCCCTTCAGCTCGCTGGGCTCTTAGCTCTTCAGCGTCAGATTTTATTTTCTTCATCTCCTCATCCCTTGAGGCCAACTTCTCAAACGACTCATGGTTGCACGTTTGGATATCTCTCAGCACTTCCTGGCACTTAAGGACAACCCCAAAGGCCCTGGCACTTTGGCTAACGAGAGTCATCGTGAGGTCTACAGCATCACAAGTAGAGATGTAGTTCAACCACCTTTCAGTCCAGAATGTGTAAAAATTTGCAGTGCCTCCATGAAATTTAGATGGTAGCATCTCCATTATCGCTGGGGCAATTTTCTCATACTATCCCGCCAAGAACCTCCCAGACTTCCCAGGGGTCCTCACCATCGCGCCTTTTTTTACGGCTTCGGAGGTTTGCTCTGCCTCCTTCACAGCCTCTTCACTAGTCTTCTTCACCTTCTGGACCTTGACAGCAGCAAATGAAGCCTGCAGCAGTTTGGGGGAGGGGAATGAGGAGGTAAGGTCTACTGAGTGGATGGAGTAGTGGTTTGGCCAAACTTCCAAGTCAAACTGGTAATGTGGGACAACATCCTCTTTTTCTAAGGCTCCTCAACTTTCCCTTTACCCTTGTCGACCCTTTGAGCCCCTTCATCATCACTTTTCTCAGCATGCTCTTTGCTGAAGCGCTCCAATTTTTCCTTTGCGTGCTTTACATAGCCAGAGGAGAGCTTCAAAGCTCTGGAGTTTACTATGCATGTGGCTCGTAATATTGACGCATATCAAGGGTGGGGTGCTTCTTCCTCCCAAAGTCACCTGCAAAAAGTAAGTTATGTTAACACTTAAGCAATGCATCAAACAAAGGCATCGGAATCTAACTTTTGAAGCCATCAGAATCTACCCTAGCGATGATGACCCTACCACCACTGGCACTCGTCCCAGACGCCATTAAAATTGAAGAAAGAAGAAAACACAAACGGAAAGAATAGGAAGATAAATGTTTCAATGAAATTAACTAACTGAAAGAAGACTTTAGGAACACGACGTCGCCAGAGAACATGAACTAATCGGAGAAAATTTTTGGTTGCTAGAAGAGTTTTAAGGCTTACAAACGTGAAGAATGTGGCACCAAAACTATGATTTTGGCTTTTAGAGGAAGAAGAGGACGAAGCTCAGTCGTTGGATTTAGATCCACTTCATCTGAAGCGTTCATTGTTAAGACTCACCTAAGATGTTGAATTTAAATAGTTTTTGTTGATTACACTTCAGATTGATGCGTGTTTCTCTCAGACATGAGCATTGGCGCGTCGATATTAACTTGTGGCAACTTGGCCATTATTACGCATTTAATATGAAATGGCCATACGTGTACGGGAAGTTGAGATGCCTCAATTGTCTCTCCTTGCTAATATGCAAAAACATCAAATCAATGGCACGATTATCAGTAATATACTTTATTGACAATTAAAAAAAGGAGCCTCGACAGTTCATTACTCATTGCTTCAGCTCAAAATGAAAACTTCAGCCACAACTAAAAAGGAGCCTCAGCAGTTCAGCACTTCCCTACTTTGGCTCAAAATCAAACTTCAGTTACAATAAAAAATGAGCCTCTACAGTTCAGTATTTCCCTGTTTCGCCTCAAAAGTATGAAGTTCAGCTACAAACAAAGGAGCATCGCAGTTCAGCACTCCCTGCTTCGGCTCAAAAGTATAAAGTTCACGTACAACCTAGAGGGGGAAGCTTCAGCAGGTTAGCCCCTCCCTCCAGCTCAACATGTAACTTTCATTGAATTAACTTCATATGGGAATCAAGTTCAGCGTCAAACTCTAACCATGACATAAATATCTATACTTAGACTTGAGGGATTATTGCATTTGTCAGAAAACCTAACCATGACAAGAAAAAAAGCTTTGCTCAAGAACTGATCTCCACGCATAAATAACCATATATCGACTTGGAGGATTACTGTTGCGCCATCTTGGCCGAAACCCAACTTAGCTGAAGCCCATATTAACCAAAACCCATCTTGACCAAAGCCCAACTTTGCTGAAGCCCATCTTGACCGAAGCTCGACTTGGTTGAAGCCCATATTGACCGAAGCCCTACTTGGCTAAGGCCCATATTGATTGAAGCCCATATTGACCGAAGCCCCTATGCTCCGAAGCCTCAATGCTGGAGCTAAACATAAGGCTCACTGAAGAGGGATCCAAAGCTCAAATGATGACCTACGTTTAAAGATTTTAAAATTGTAAAATCCTTTTAGAATGATTGATTGGATTGTTGTAATAAGTAAAAAAGTTAGTCTTGTCAGTATAAAGTATGGGTTAGCCATCTCCTTTTGTGGCATTTAAGGTGCCACAGATTATTGAGTCAAAAGCAATGCCTAGGATGTATTTTTGGGTCAAAGAGATGGAGCCACGTGTCCTCTCATCTATGATTGTTGTTGTACATGTAATATTATAAATAGATCACCTTTGTGCCATTAAAAGGGGATGAAAAAGTTAGATATTCACAATTCATGTTCTCTGTTTCCCTAAAGATATAGTCTATCAAAAGTTTATAGTGTGATTTTAATCTTTATCTTAGTTTTTTATCGATTGTTTATTATCGTACACTTTTGTTCATATATTTACCTGATCCTAAACATATTTGTCTCGTGTCAAAAAGCTTCTCCCACATTTAAATTCGTATCACATTCGACTAGTAACCTGTCAACATGTGTCGAAATTAGCTTGTGAGGACGCGAGTGTGCCCGATATCCGTTGACGCATTTTCTGTGGTCCACATATGTTATAAGAAGGGATGGTGGCGAAGTCGATGACAAACGTTGCGTGCCTGCGTCAAAGAGAAGATTGAGTGATACAAATGTAATATAATTGTTCCAAAAGTGCAGTGTAAGAAAATAATAAGAAAAACTGTTTTTTTGATAAAAGTAATGTTAGATAGTATTTAGAGAAATAATTTAGTTTGTTAGGATTTTTTTTTTTTAAAAGAAAGTTCCCTTTCTTTCTAATTTTTTTTTCTTAGACCCTTTTTTATTGTAACGAATTCCATGGAAAATGTCACATCCGAGAAAAACGAATTCAACTTTGGCTGTTTGATTACAACATGGAAATGGAAACTGAATTTCAAGGTCTAACCGCTTTAAGTTATATTTTCTTTGTTTTCATGGAAAATGAATTCCTATGGATTTGGTGGGTTTGTTTTCCAACTAATATAGAATTGGAATTCCTTTATACCTTTATCTATCAAACGAACTCTTAGTTTATTTATTTATTGGAAATAGTGTCAACCCTCCTTTAAATATTACATTTTAAATTCTTTTCGCTTTAGCCCCTGTGACCCCATCCTATGAGAATTTATTTTTTCTCAAATTTATTTTTAACTACGCATTCACTCAATAAAATAATTTTATGTGTAAATAAATAACTTTTTCTTGCTTTTTGTCAACACGTTTTTCAAATAATCACGGTTACAAAACTTATTTTTTCAAATAATGGGGCTCAAATAAGGAGTAAATCTAGTTGATTTATTCAATCCTCGTGAATTTTCAACCAGCATGGCCCGTGAATTAGCCTGAATCGTATCGGGTAAGTTGCAATATTTTATTTTAATGGGTCGGATCACTCAGTCCAACCCATTTCGCCACTCCTACACCACATGCTTTCTATTGTACAAAGAATTTGGTATGAGTTGTACAATATGTAGATAATAGTGTCCATAATGTACACACAGAATTTTCCATTCAAGAGTACTTGTATATAATGTTTCTTGCTTTGGTTAATCACAAGCAGTGGCTCACAAGAAATTGTCATTTAGCAAAATGGGATAGAGCCTCTCTTACGTGTCACCAACCCATAATTTCATTATCTTATACAAAACGAGAGGTCCATACATCCTAACCAGCTGCAATCAACTGCTTCATCAACTTATCAAAATAACCTGCACCATTCAAGAATCAATGATCTCTGCCCTTCATTTTCTCCCCCCGTCAACATCATCAAATCCAATCATACTACAATAAAATGTACCTACGAGGTCATGCCACAGAGGATCAAGAATTATTTTACTCAGAAAAAAATCCACTAGAAGTCACCCGATTTTGAGATTTATTTCATATTGGTCACTCAACTTCAATTTGTACGACTTTAATCACACGACATCTGTTTCATTTTGACAAATCTGTTGTCATCGTAATTAAAAAATAACGGTCCATTTCACGTGATGACAAAATGCATGAACAATGCATATTTGACATTAAATCCACAATTAGCTCTTGAATGGACATTATTGTATTGAAACTTGAAATTTCATCTTATTATATAAACTATGTAAAGCGGAGTAGCATAAGTTGTTTTTATATTGCTATTGTTTCGATATTTAATCGACATAAGGTCTACTTTTAAACTGTTGTCGCGTGATGGTGATTTCTCTGAGAAAATAAATCTTGGAATTTAAATATTCGTTTGAGCTTATAGATAGATCGAATTATTCGTTTGAAATTGTACTAAATTAAGACTAGAGATTTCATTTTAATTGAAATGTCAACATGGTTAAAAAGAGTAGCCAAAATCTTTATGTAATAATTACAATTCGTTATTTAATTGATATTTTTGTAGAAAAATAGACATTATTTTGAACTCTGCTACTCAAACAGGTCTGGGCATCCACCTCAGCTCATGTTTAAATTCCATGTCCCAAATCCTATTTGAGTAGCATTAGTGCACTATTTTATGTGTGCAAGTAGAAATGGCAACAGAGCGGGATTGGTCATTACCATCCCGCCTAATTGGAGATTTTCAAAAAGCGGAGAATTAAAATAATTTTCATTCATTGCCTCATTTAATTAATTAATTAATTTGTTAATATTATTAATTTTATTTTTAAACATAGTTTAAATAAAAAATATAGTAAAATAAAATAATTCGGGATGCATTTGAAAAATTCTGGATCGCCCATCCCATTTACTAATTTTTTTTTCCCATTCGGGTCGAGACTGCGAAACAGGGTGAAGCAATAAATTTTGCCATCCCTATGTAAGGTAAACTATTCAGTATTTCAAGTTGCCAAGGTAACTACTATCTAGTGCTAAACATGTGTAAGTATTCTGCCAAATTAAAGTAAGACGGGATAATAGTTGGAATGGTAAAAAATACAAGTTAAGTACTAAAAATATATTAAAGTTGAGGGACTACGAGGGAAATTTTCTTCATGACATTTTTATAAGGCCTGACGTTCCGAAGTAGGAAAAAAACAGAGGCATAAGACACTATAAGCACACACTCCCTATTTTGAAGCTTTGGGCTCTGTTCCATGGCAAAACCATTGCAAATTGAGGTGTACAATCCTAATGGAAAATACCGGGTTGTCAGCACAAAACCCATGCCCGGAACCCGATGGATTAATCTCTTGATTGAGCAAGATTGCCGTCTTGAAGTAATTATTTTCTTGATCAAATATTTTCATTCATCATTTCAACTTTTATGTAAAATTTTGTTCATTTTCATGTTTCAGATTTGCACACAGAAGAAAACCATATTGTCTGTTGAAGATATCATTTCTCTGATTGGTAACAAATGTGATGGAGTCATTGGGCAGGTACAGTATCAAACTTTATTAGTAGTATGTTTGGTACGAAGATTGAATAGGTCTGTCCAATCCAAAACTGCACACTTCTACGGGAGATGAGAAAATGATTTTTTTGCCTTTTACTTGATAGAGTTTTCTGTTTTACGATTTGGGTTTTTTGGATTATATGTGTAAGTGTTTAGTTTATTTAAATTTGGTGTGTTTTAGTTGACTGAAGACTGGGGAGAGACACTTTTCTCAGCATTGAGCAGGGCAGGAGGGAAAGCATTCAGTAACATGGCTGTGGGGTACAACAATGTTGATGTTAATGCTGCTAATAAGTGTGGTGTTGCTGTTGGAAACACTCCTGTGAGTTCACTTAACCATGCTCAGATTTACCTCTACTTTTGTACGTTTTTACCCTTGAATTGAACGAGTCATGCTCAAATTTATCAGGAATAAGGCTTAAAGCATGTTTAAGCTTTAAGCTTAGCTTAAAGCATGTTTAAGCTTTAAGCTTAGCCTAACATACTTGTAGTTCATTGTTATTACATTTAATCTAATGAGCATAATTTTTCGGTGGAAAACATTTGCATCTCATTTTATGTGATGCATATAATGCTTTATCTAGTAGTAATTAGAATTTTCTGAAGTTAGTACAACGATCTTATCAATAGGGAGTACTCACGGAGACTACAGCAGAATTAGCAGCTTCACTTTCTTTATCAGCAGCTAGAAGGATCGTTGAAGCAGATGAGTTCATGAGAGCTGGCTTATATGATGGATGGCTTCCTCATCTGTATGTTTATTGTTCACATTCTTCAAATTCCATTTATTATATGTTCATAAGTCTATGAGAACGGGGTTTCTTGCTCAGTGCAATAGAATGATTCAGTTGATTTCTTGTTTAGGTTTGTGGGAAACTTGCTTAAAGGACAAACAGTTGGTGTCATTGGGGCTGGTCGTATTGGATCTGCTTATGCTAGAATGATGGTATTTTTCCAGTGTCTCCTCTTCCTGTGGAGTAAATTTTGAACCCTGAGGAGCCTAGTTATAATGTTCAGTTATCCCCTTGACCGGTGATCAACCTAGTTTTGTACGTGATATAATGGGGTATATCATATCTCTGTATTAGGCCATCCTAGTTTCTTATGTTATATAAAGGAATTTGGGTGGGGGCATTTTTCCTTGGCTATCATGTTTTAGTGTGAGAGTTCCAAACAATCTTCTTTTGTTAGTTTTTATTTTCTACCTCCTGTTTCTATACTATTTTGTATTCTTCCATGATGTAATCAATTTGCTTGGTTTACTGGAACAGCGATACTGCTGACGCAAACTAACTCGACTGTTTCTGAAATAGGTTGAAGGGTTCAAAATGAACTTAATTTACTATGATCTTTACCAAGCTACTCGTCTCGAAAAATTCGTCACAGGCACGTCTTAATGAATCTACTAGTTCACTAATTTTCACAGCTCATATCCAATTAAATAGTTATTTTCCTATTACAGCTTATGGCCAGTTCCTTAAAGCCAACGGCGATCAGCCCGTGACATGGAAGAGGGCCTCGTCAATGGAGGAGGTGCTTCGAGAGGCTGATGTGGTAAGCCTAATATCATATTTGCCTAGCTGAACAATAAATAAATGAATTTTCCATGCCACGTATTTTCCATTAGGTATAGCAAACATAGGTTGACAGAGTGACTAATTTGGAACATAAGAATGCTCAAGTACCGAAGCTAAGCAACATAATAATTTGGGTGGTTAACGGTGTTTTTAACCATACCTTTGCAGATAAGTCTTCATCCAATATTGGATAAAACAACTTATCATCTTGTCAACAAAGAAAGGCTTGCAATGATGAAGAAGGTACTATTTCCGTCAAGAAAGTTATTTTCTTTTTTAATTTCATCGATTAAAATAATTTGACTTCTATCACTTGATATTATTGAAAATCAAATATATAGGAGGCAATACTCGTGAACTGCAGTAGGGGTCCTGTTATAGATGAAGTAGCACTTGTAGAGCATCTGAAAGAAAATCCTATGTTTCGAGTTGGTCTTGATGTTTTCGAGGTCACAAACTTACCTAAATCTTTTTCTTACTTTTGAGATATATTTCCAGAAATCACATTCAAGATTCTCTGTAATTTGTTTCTTGATTGTTGTCTTAGGATGAGCCCTACATGAAACCTGGCCTTGCGGACATGAAGAACGCTATTGTGGTACCGCATATAGCTTCTGCTTCCAAGGTACTACTGCGTTTTCTTCCCCATTAGACCATTCTCAATATATTTGGGGCAATTAAATGAATCCTTTTACGCTGCTCCATACTATTTTGCGAGTAATTATATTTGACATGGTACATGCAGTGGACTCGTGAAGGAATGGCAACACTGGCTGCTTTGAATGTCCTGGTATGCAGTATTGAAGAAAATTTGATACACAATTCTATTTTTCTTTGTTTTTTTGAGGCAAATGAGTGCTTCAAGAGCCTTAAAAGTTGCCATCCATAGATCTCATTCGAAATCTTTTATCCATACAACTTACAGGGGAAAATTAAAGGATATCCTGTTTGGTATGATCCAAACCGTGTGGAACCATTCCTGGACGAGAACTCTCGACCCCCTGCTGCGTGCCCAAGCATTGTGAATTCAAAATCTCTAGGTAACTAAATATATAATTTTGTGCATGCACGTGTCCTTTTTACCGTTCTGTCCATCTTTTAAGGGGTGTCCTAATTGTTACACGTTTGCTTTGTGTAGGTTTACCTGTTTCAAAGCTCTAAAAATGAAAACTGTTACGTATCAGCCAGTCGAGGCAGCATACAAATTTTCGAGAACATGTGAGGTTCAAGACTGTTAAGGAGAATGACAATAGTGCATGTCTTCTCCAAAATTGTTGTTTACATTGTAAGATTTCTGTATTATGTTATATAAATGACTTCCTACTCGTTCTCTCTTTAGCATTGTAAATTTTCTGTATCATGTGAACATTGTTATGCCGATGCCTCGGGTTTCTGTTTTGGCAAAATAGAATGGAGAGAACTAGGGAACGAGCAAAATTAATATGGTTTAGTTGCTACATCCACGGTTGAAGAAAAGAATTCCACAAAAAGAAATAAAGAGTACGAAATGGTATCTTATATTCTCAAGTCTTACTGCTAAGATAGTCCCTATCTATGGAAAAAACGTTTGTTTTAGCATAATTTTAAGTGGGACCCACTCCACGATTCTGGAAGATTAAAGTATATTTATGTTTTCCTTAGTGAGAATATCAAAATTGTATATTTACATGTTCAAAATGATATTTGGGTGAATGCGAAATTGAAACTCAAAGTGCACCCATATAAGTTGGGAAGTGTTTGAAAGGAAAAATAAATAAACTCGTCTCACAAAGCAAAAATGACAAGGCATATATTTGTTTATATATAGCAAAAATTGTGAATGTGTAATCTTGTACAACATAGATACTTTCTCCTTTGTGCGCATACAAGGAGGGTGCAAATCACGGATCGAACTAGCATGTCGGGTCATTGAACTTGTTTGCTAGTGCGTCCACGAATGTGGAGCCGAAACTTTAGAAAAATCCAAAGAAGTTGGCCACTAAGAAAGAATAATGAGAAAAAGAATACTAAGATATACTCGTAGGCCGTAGCTATGATCAATACTATACTAGATATCCAGTTGTTAGAGAAGAACATAGTGATGTTAATTGAATATTGAATATAAAAGACTCAAAGTCTACAAGTAAATTTTTGTTCAAATTGAGATGTGCAAATCGTGGAAATCCTCTAACAAACAGATGAAGCTAGATCCACTATTGAATATTAGTTTATAGCCCTAGACAAAATCTAGTGAAGAGGTTGAGTGGCTACGACATTTCTTAGAAAATATTCTGAGATAGTTGAAACTTGTATATGCAATTTACATATATTGTGATAGTCAATCTGTGATTGAAAGGACGAAAAGCAATATGAATAATAGTAAGTTTAGACATACGTTATAGTCATAATGTCATAAAAACTACTCTCAATTGGAGTTATCTATGTTGACTATGTAAAATCAGATGATACCTTTGTGGATGAGCTAACCAAATGGTTAAATAGAAACTTAGTTGAAAAGTCATCCAGAGGAACGTGACTTAAGACATTGAAAGAATGAGTTGATACAATGGAAACCAACCTTGTTGGTTGAAGATCTCAAGACTTAGGTTCAAAGAGACAATTTAGACGCATTCTCTTTTCCATTTTTGAAAATTCGTTTTTGAAAATAAATTAAAAATTTACAAAGAAAACTCAAAACGACAAATTTGACGTTTTGAGTGTTTTCAGTTATAATCAAGCCAAAATTTTCAAAATGTGTTTTGGATGTTTTCAAAACAATTTTTCAAAATGCCAAAAAGAAAACATTTTCAACAATTTCAAAATGGACACTCAAAACACAAAACCAAAAATGAATTCAAAACTTAAAACACAAAACTGAAATACAAGATAACGGATACTTAATTGTATAGAATTAATTAGATCGATGTGGGGGTTATTCGTATCCATTCTCATGTAGAAACAATGATATATGATAAACAATAGAGTTTTAATTATTCTTATGCATCAAGGAGTAATATTGGTTACTTTTAATTAAGAAATCACTTATGTAGAAGAGAAGTGAGATCGCTTCTAAGGGAATTGTAGAAGTGGGATCGCCTCTAAAGGAGTTGTACTCTCGTAAAACCGGACAAATGTTCATGGCCACAAGCGAACATAATAATGAAAACTAAATTGTGTTAGAAAGCAATCTCTGTGAGGTGTATCTTTTTTTTTACACAAAAGGCCGAACAATTTGAAGACATCATTTTTACTTGTCAGGTAGTAAAGTAAATATACTTCTACAAGGGAAGTTCAAAGAATAATGTCTACCTATCTTGTGCAAGTTTCGACAATTAAACTTTATTGCCAAGTCTTTGTATATTATGTGGTCTCTATCAATTTTCATTCATGTGGGGTTTGTTAGAAATTGATTGGTTTTATCGTAATTTTGAGTGGGACCCACTTCTTAATTTTGGAAGATTAAAGTAAATTTGTATTCTCCCTCACGAGAACATCTAAATTGTTATACTCACATACTTAAAATCATGCTTTGATGAATGAGAAATTAAAACTCAAAATGCACACGTTGAAGTTTAGAAGTGTTGGAACGGAGGGCTAAAAAGCTTGTTCCACATAGCAAAATTGTTAAAGCATATACTTGTTTATATATGGCGATTATAAAAGTGTAATCTTTAGTAGCATAGATATTCTTTCTTTAGCTCACATGCAAGTGGTGCAAATCACGGATAAGGTTAGCAACTCGGGCCAGTGGACTCGTATGCTAGCCAGGTGAATACGAACGTTGAGACGAAACTTGGACCTTAGTAGGGCTTACACTTTGCATGTCCCAACATTTCCTCTATATTTCCAGCCCTTCCAGCTTGTGTAACAGTTTCAATAAGATATTTTGTCCGTAAATCTAAAAATTTTCCTTACTTTTTAATCACACGTTTTTCAAAACTTTTCTATTCAAAACTTTATTTTTACCATATAATAGCTATCAAATGGGGCTTAACGTGCATTCACATATCAGGAGGAAATAGCTTCGACCTGGGACCACTAAAATTAATTTAGGGTTGGCTCAGAGTTGGTCATTTGTCATTTCACTAAACCATATTTCTACTATTTCCAAATGGGTAAAAATCGTTCTACAAATCATTTTCCTTTTGTTTAATTTTCAAACGAAGCCTGCTACGTGTACAGGGAAAAGGCATACAGACATCTTACAGCATATTTGGCAATTTTTGATTGGAAGTCAACAAATTATGTGAGCAATTCCCCTTGCTCTTTTCAAACGAGTCAATATTTCAAATTTGAACGTTTTGTTTAATTTTCAAATGAGTCAATATCTCAATTTTGAACTTCAATTTTCAACATACAAATAATATTACATAAAAATCTAAAATTTTTCACCACACATTCTCCGATCAATCACTATTCAAAAATTAATTCTTCCTAAAAATGGGAGCCAAAGACCCACTTAATTGTTTTCAGTTGTCATGTTTATGAGTTTGAGACCTAAAAAGCATATAGGGAATGTGAGGGCACCTTTATTTAAGAAAAAAAATAAAATCCTAATAAACTAGAACAAAGTGATTTAACTAAAAAAATAACTAAATTAAAAGTTTGATAGTGAAAAATAAAATTCAATAGTGTAAATTACTCGTGACATGAAGAAATAAGTCGGTCAAAATCCACTTTTCAATAGATGATTAATTTAATACAAAATATTTATCAGGTATTAATTATATCAAACGCGTAGATAAAATTAAATCAATCCTTATTCGACTTGATACATTGCGTCAAATGTGCCCTAAAAGTATTTTTTTTTTTTTTTGTGAGCACTGGAAGACTTCATGGGAAAATAAAGTAAATTTTTAACCTAAAAATTTCAAAATAGTAAACTTTTTTATCAAAAGTGAACATTTTTAACTTATAAGAAAATTCATATTTACTTGTTAGTAATTTTTGGTATTTCAATCCAGCTAATTACTTTCTATATTATTCATGATATACAATCCAATCTAAAACCACCTCTCAAAACATGAGTTAATTTAATAACATATACTTCCTCGATCCCATAAAGACAATTTTGTTTTCATTTTTCGTCTATTCAAAAGTATACGTCACTTTCTTTATTGAGAGTATAATTGATTTCTTAGTTTTCTAACATACCTTATTATATATAAATATGAATTACTCTAATTTAAAAATTTATTTAATGCAGAGGTATATTAAGAAAAATGTAAAAAAAAATATTTTTAATTATATTAATTTCATTTTTTAATATCTGTGAAAATAAAAGCATGCCTATATTTGTTAAACTTGCACCAAAAGTTTGTTAAACAATTTTTTATGGAAACATTGTTTTTAAATTAGTCATACTGAAATATCTTATATTTTTTACTTTCATTTTCTCATTGAATACAAATTTATAAATTATGTTAAAATAAATATTAATTTCAATCGAACATTTATACTTGGCCCTTATTTGATGTAGATTATAATTAATTTTTAGTAAATATTGATGAAAGTTGATAAAATGTGTGTGTGAAAAATTGTTGATTATTTGAAATACATGGTTAAAGTTATAGTTGACTTTGACTCGATATTAAAATCAAATTTTAATCTATACCAAACATATGTTTAATATGGAAAAATAAATGTATTTCCAACTTATAATAATAATCACTGCAACTCCTTATAAAGAGGAATGATTTAGCCATGGTTTGAACTGAACCATATTTTCTAAAAAATTATTTTTCTTTAAATTTATTTTTAACTACACGTTATTTCAATTAAATAATTTTATACATAAAGTCATAACTTTTGTAATTAAAATTTAAATATATTGATTGGTTATTTATTTTTTAAATATGTCACATATTGATAATATTGAGCACTAAATGTTTCTTTAGAAAAAAAATGCTGAAAAATTAGATATATGCTATTTTATTTATTTAATTAAGATAACTTATTTTTTTTATGGAAGAGGAGGAGAAGGGGGATGGTAATTACTAATTAGCAGTGTTCTAAAAAACGTAAAAAATGGTTAGACATGGAAGTGAAGTTTCAAGTTTTACGAATTTAAGCGAGCCTAAGCGATATCTAGGTGCAAATTTTTTTTTTCTTATTTTTAATATTATTTTAATTTTTTAATCATTTTAAAATTTATTTATTAATTAAATTAATACATATCAAAAATATAAAATTATAAAATACTATAATTACTTAATAATTCTTATAATTAGTCAATTATACAATTTTCAAGTTTTCGAAATATAAATACTAAACTATTTTTC
>CAIGRK010377609.1:0-10266 GCA_903798315.1 Fraxinus greggii | reverse complement strand
TTATTATTATCACTTATTGTACTTTTGCATTGTGTACTTACGCATGCTATGTCACTATCAAATCCTAGTTGCTAGATTTCTATAAATTAACTGTTTTTTACATGCATATCTAGAGCATGTGACCATTTGAATATTTTTTCAACCAAGTACTGCAGTATACATTACTACGTACTACAATTGCAGTGCATCAATCGCGGAATAGTGATTGAAACTACCTCATGGACAAATTCTATATAAGGCACCACACACTCCACAAACATATTTGCATTCCCAAGCATGGTTGCTAAATTTACCTATCTTCCTTCAAATATATGATATATGAGTCATGTCGACATTGTAGTAGAGAGTAGTGTGATGGAAAATTTTGATTTCAACTGTGTTTTGATGCCTGATCCAGAATTTGAAGAGGAAGTGGGGGAGGAGGCATTTTTGGAAGAGCTACAGGAGGATATTATCAAATGGCTTACGTACTGTATGAGCACCTAAATTTTCGTACAAAACTACTGCCTTGAACAAAGATGTCGTATTCGTAGATTTCCGTTTGTGTGAAACGGTCATATGTTTATTCTTGATGCTATGCATTGCAGTCCGCAACAGTGCTACACAGAATTTTGAATGTATCCATCAATGCTCCGAGCGTTCGCACATATTCTTCGCGATGAGTATGGACTGCGGACTGGGCAACACATTGATATATATGAACAAGTGGGAATGTTCCTTTGCATTTTAGCCCATGGAAAAGGTTATAGACAAGTTCAGATGTTGTTCAATCATTCATTGAAAACTATAGGGCATTACTTCAAAACTGTGATTCAAGCCATTGTTCAATTCTCTGCTCGGCTAGTTCGACAAGATCCCAACTACTATCACGGTGTCGAGCACGACGTACCAAATCAGAACAAGCATCCACTGTTCAAGAATTGCATTGGTGTAATTGACGGCACACACGTTAAAGACGTCCTCCCATGCAACAACCAAGTGAACCTTATTGGTCGCAAAGGGATTCCTAAGCAAAATGTCCTAGCGGCATGTGACTTTAACTTATGTTTTACATTTGTGCTTGCAGGTACGATTAGGAACACACATGATGCCTGCATATTAACCGGTGTTATACATAGCTCTGGTATTGATTTTCCACAACCAACAACGGGAAAATGTTATCTAGTGGACTCGGAATTTGCACATTGACCTAGGTACATGGCTCCTTATAAGGGGTCTGATATATTGTATCATTTCCAACAATTTTATGACAGGGAAACTGGACGTAGGCTCAAATTCCGAAATGCGTGCGAAAAGTTTAATTTCAAACACTCGTCATGTAGAAATGTAATTGAACGTGCATTTGAGTTTGGAAAAATCGGTGAAAAATTCTCGATCGTATGCCAAGCTATAATTTCAAAGTGCAAACTGCTGTTGTAATAGCAAGTATGGGTATTCATAACTTTCTTCGACAAGCTGGCGTGGTCGACGAAGCATTTACGAGAGTTGAGACTAATCAAGCAGAGGTGGAGCTTCCAGACGAGCATGAAGAAATCACAGCTGAAATAAATGCACCTAAAATGCCACGAAATGAATGTGATTGTTTTTGTGATTTTTTGGCACAACAATAATGATAATTAATGCTTATTTTGACGAAGCGAAATCACAGCTGAAATAAATGCACCTAAAATGCCACGAAATGAATGTGATCGTTTTTGTGATTTTTTGGCACAACAATAATGATAATTAATGCTTATTTTGACGAAGCGAAATTGCGAATTTTGAGTATGTTGAGTTACCGGTACATGTTTGCACTGTTTGTCATATTTGGAAACTAGTGAAAAAAATATGTTATGAATAATAATATCGTTTCACGGTACCAATTTCACGTGAAAGCTGGTGAATATTCTTGGCATGTAGTATTCATAATCACGTCACTGTACACCATTATTATCACAGGAAATAATGAATTGACCACTATTCCAATATGCAATTGAACACATTGTTGAAAAGTCAACATTTTTGGCCGGATTTAAATGCGCAAGGGAAAATTGTCCTACAGTGAGAGGGGTTAAAACTGTCATTTTACTTCAACATTTCCACGGCTAAATGTGATTTCCCATATGAGGTGGACGATTTGATGTGATTGAAAAATCAACTCTTCGGGGAAAAATTTCTCCCAGGGGCATAGTTAATTGCTCTAATAAGGTAATGTGACTTTTTTTTAGAGAAAAATAACAAAATGTCACTTTTTCACAAATAACTTGCATGCATCCTTTGAATTGATTGAAAGTAATTTGTGTCAATTTTTTGAGTGTTGTCACTTTATTTTTTCTTTTTGTTGGACTGGGATTTAATAATCGTCAACAGTATTGGTTTAAAAGAAAAGTCACGCTATATTTTTCGCATGATATAATAACGAACTTAAATGAAAAGTTTAGACAACATCAAAGGACTTAAAAAAAGTGATATTACATATCACTTTTCTCATTCTAATATTCATATTCCCATTTTCGCAAACACTTTGCATCTATCATTTGAATTGATCCAAACTTGAATTTTCATATATACCGGCCTAATTCAATTCATACTAATATGAAATTTGATACACACGCGCTAACTCAAAATCATTAATTTAAAGATGAAATTTCATATGTACTAAAATTCCATCAACAATATCAAAATCATGGTGAAAATTATGTTCATGATTCCCACAATTAAATTACGTAAGTTCATCCATCACGCCACTTTTTATTGTGGAAGTTTTAATTATATTTAAGACAGAATATGATAGCATTAGATGATTAAATGATGTGGCTAGCATAGAAGAGAAAAGAAAAGAAATAATTTAAAGACATAATACTAATTACTGGAAGAAATCGAGGAAAAAATTGTCAGAAAAAGAGAAGAAAAGATACAACATCAAGCAAATCCCCATCTTCTGAAATTGGAATGACATAGTCCTTGTTTTCTTCTCTTTTGGAGTCTCGGGTTACTAGTTGAATCGGTGGATTATTGCATAAAAATCTCTAAAAAAAAAAAATTAAAGTATAAATTTTTTTTTTAATTTTTTTAGGCAAAATTATATTTTTTTGAATATTTTTCGCCAATTATTTAGATTTATAAAATAAAGTAAAAGGTTTGATCAAAATTTTTATAAAAATAATTTTAGAAAACACATATATGATTCATTGGATACATATAACTTATTACACATAAAAAAATATTGAAGTATTTTACAACCCCAATAATGGGGAATTAATTGTTTTACTTGGAGATCTAAGGTTCAATTTCTTGACCCCAAAAATTTTAAAAGACAATTTTGAAAATTGGTAAATCGATCGGATTACCTCGATTAAAATCACTGGCTAACTCGGTCAAAGCGAATTTTTGATCCTTTGACCGAGTCATGACCAATCTACTCGGCCCGGATAAGTGCACGGGTCACCGGTTTTTTGGCCCGACCGGCCGGTCCGGACCGGGTTTTATAACGATAAGTTATCCTATTCCCGGAGAAGACCCCCTTGGACTGAAAAACAAATAAAGGTTTCACTCAGTACAGCAGCCAACAATGAGTACCAGATATTCATCTTCTCTCAAATTCTTGTTCCTATCGATACTTGTTGTGAATTTCTCTTTTTTCGTTTCTAAATCGTTCGCTTTCCAATCGGATGAGCTTCTTGCGGATGACGTAGAATTCGGAATCGAGGGGGGCCGATCCGCTGACCCAGCCGTCCTTACCCGAACTATTTCTTCACCTCCGGCGATCCGGANACCGGCCGGTCCGGGCCGGGTTTTATAACGATAAGTTATCTTATTCCCGGAGAAGACCCCCTTGAACTGAAAAACCAAAAACCAATAAAGGTTTCACTCAGTACAGCAGCCAACAATGAGTACCAGATATTCATCTTCTCTCAAATTCTTGTTCCTATCGATACTTGTTGTGAATTTCTCTTTTTTCGTTTCTAAATCGTTCGCTTTCCAATCGGATGAGCTTCTTGCGGATGACGTAGAATTCGGAATCGAGGGGGGCCGATCCGCTGACCCAGCGGTCCTTACCCGAACTGTTTCTTCACCTCCGGCGATCCGGAAGCGTTCATCGGACTTGGGTTCTGATACGGACTCCAAAATCCAATTTTCCCTTGAACACGCTTTCGGCGACTCCGATTTCTCGTTCGCCGGCACCTTCTCTGCTCGCCTCAAAACGTGGTCTCATGGTGGTCAGGTACTGTTGTACATCGTGCATCGACAATTGAGCCTCCTGCTATTTGAAGATAGTGTTTTGAGTTGGAGTGTTGGAGTATATGCAGCAATGTAGACAATATATAGTTTCATAAATGCAGAAATTCATTAATGTTACTGTATATATTCGGACAGGTACATCATGCATTAAAATTGTATTTACTGTTTAAGAAATAATATGAATAATACGGATGAAGAATTTCTTTTATCACCACAGCAAATAGTGCAGCAATGTGTTGTACTTTCTGCTCAATGTGTGCTTTCTTTGTAGGTTAGAGCTATCCATATATGCATGTATGAAGTAACAAAATTTATTATTAACCTACTTCTGGCCGAATAAATCGAAGTAATTCACCATTATTCGTGGACAGGTATCTCATGCATTTAAAGTTGTACCTTATAAGAAAATTTTAGCTGAAAAACTAATACAAAAGGAAGACTGTTGAAGAAGTTCTATACAGTTCCGGTCTTCCAGATCAAGTATTGCAGTGTTCTGCTGTAATATTTTGTTTTTATGTAACATCATATGGTGCTCAGTTCTTTCAAATTTTCCACGTGTTGTAATTGTATAAGGATAAAGTTCAACATCTAAATGGAACAGTTGTAACATCCTTATCAATAGTGAATTTTTGTGGCGCCCCTCTCTGGCTGTCTAACATTAACAAGATATGATGCCATGCAGACACTTACAAAGCTTCGGTTCTCGAGGAATGGCCTTAGTGAGACAGAGAAGGAGAATTTGAAAGTAACTTTCCTTTGCAATTTCTGTCCAATGTAATTTGAATGTATGAATCGTATTTCGATAGAGTTTGATGATACCTTCTGAAATAATCTTGCAGAAACTATTGGAAGGTGACGACTTCTATAGAATAAGAGTACCATCCAATGTGTTTAGTCCACCTGGCAGAGAGTACATTGTCTCGTCAGTGAAGGCAGAAGGTTTTGAGTCAACCCTGTGAGATTTATTTTATGTGTACATGATATGCATACACGTTTAAGCCCCTGTTTGACAACCATTTTTAAAAACCTTTTTTCCTACATACTCATTTTCAACTACACATTTACACAATAAAATATTTACACGTAAACCCAAAAAAATTTCCTACTTTTTAAACACGCGTTCTCTTAAAAATTACTATTCAAAACCTTATTTTTTCAAAATAATGATTTTCAAACAGCGGCTAAGTGTTTACACGAGTGCCTGAATTTTTGTGTAGGGCATACATATAACATGTTAAGAATAAGATTACGCTAGCCGTGAGCATTATCATTTCGGATACGTTAATGATTACCCTGCTTGTTGAGTTCGAAAATTTTTAATCATCTGGAAAGTTTGGTCCTACCCATATGATTTGTTACGGTATAAGTTCCAAACTACAAATATCTAGTTAAATTCATCTGCTATTAGTTTTCAACCTCACCATTTTTGACGTATCATTCAAGCTATTCTTGAAGTTCAGAATGCGATTGTATATTTTTGTGTAACGAAGGTGTCATTAACTTGAGCATTGAAAGGGTTAATTTCTTTTGCTTTCCATTATTTTCCGTTAAACCGAACATAGCAGTTTTTATCGGGTGTGTAACAAGGATTAAACGGTCGCTTCTTACCACATTCCGTCCCTTTAGTTGGTGTTGCAAAGTGCTAAGTGTGAAAACCATGCTTATTGGGTTAGCTTCATCACAAATACCAACTATATTAAAAACATAGCGTAATACAAATATTCTGTATAACTTTCTCATTGCCATCGGAATGAATAACATCATTCATACACTTCTATCTTGTCTTTTTAGATACTATGACAGCCTGCAGAGTGAGTGATTTGATTTCCTGTTTTATCTTCTTGCAGAGATGTCTTCCACGGGATGGTCTGGATGAGCATTTCATGATTCACATGGTAATAATTTCCTTAATAATGTTGTTTTATGTAATAAAATGCAATGTGCATTCCAAACATGAATATATAATGGCTATGTTATGTTCTTTATATTTTTGTGAAATCTGCATATGAATCTAAACTTGGGGAAACTCTTGCATAATTACACATTAGTCTTGTAATCTAAGAGTTATTATATGCCTCAATTTTAGGCAAATATACCTTGCCTGGTTTTGAACATGAAAAGTTTCAAATTAGGACATATTTGGTTCTATCTCTTTGGGCCCACTCAAAAGAGAAAACGTGAACAAATGAAAAGTAAGAATCACAAATTATGATATCAGTCTATGGATAACTTACCAACACCTGTGAAACATCCTCAAAAATGCATCCATATCCAACCAAGAGGACTCGCAATCAGTTCCTCTCTCTCTTACCATCCTGCTTCTCCTGACCACATCTCATTTGATACTATCCTCGTACACCCTAGACATTGATGGAATTGTTTAAAAATTAGAGCTAATATTACTTTTATCTCTCTGATAAACACGCACATGCGCAATCTAGTTTTCTTCCATGCTGAAATTTATCGGGGATTCTTTAATGTATTCTTAAAAGTCTTTCATTCAAAACGAATTTTATGAGAGAGATTACGCAAGAGTGTAACAATTTGAGGATGAGGAATAAAGAGCCTATTAGCGGTTCTCTAAGCGTTGGTCTGTGAAATAACAAAAATCCATGAGATGGCTGTATCGGAAATTAAGATGTTAAAGATGAATGTATGATAATTCTTTAAAGAATAGTATAAGAAATGAGAAATGAGAATATACTCTGACATGTACAGGGTGACACGATGATTGAACGACGATGGTAAGAACATGTGTTGTGTAGACTTATACAATCTTCTGTTCAGGCGAACGATACACAACCTGAAGGATAGAGTAGAAGAGTGAGAAGTAGACTAGCATTAATACAGCTTGATGTGGTTGCCGATACTTTAATTCATTGGATCTTCTGTTAGATGTCGGGATGGACTCAACCAAGTTGCAAAAATAAATTCTTATAGCTGATTAAATTTATTTGGGAATAAGATGTAGCTTTTGTTGTAATTGATTTCATAAGGACTTTGGCCAACCAAGTCTAATCTGTATGATATTATCTCTGGTTTCATGACTTAGCTTTGCTTCACTTGTTTCATACTCTTGCTTTCGTCTGTTGTTGTATTCGAACTGCAGGAAGGTGTGAATATTTTGGCTGTTAACTATGGTTCTCCAGGACCATGCCCATATCCACGACAATTGAAAATTGTAAGTCTGGTCTCAGAAAATTTTGAAACTGTGATTTATCTATACATATTTTTGTTCTGGAAAGAGTGCAAAAGCATGTAAAGTATCCTGAGATTTTACAATTCTTATTTGTGCTGCTCCAAGTGCATTACTTATTTGTTCATTTGATTGTTTTCTTGTCAGCCCGCGAAGTGGTCTTTTAAGTCCCATACAGTCTTGAAGAACGGTGAACAGGCCCCAAGGTGAATTATTTTCATTTTCCTTGTTTACCTTTCACTTCCCATGCATGTGATTTATCTGATAATTTACCTTGAATTTAAGGTCCCTGGAAGTTTTTATAGCCTTACTGGCTCCTGGTTAGCAGCGTTTTGCTTCAATTTCCATAATATTATTCATTCCTGACAAATATAACTACAGTAAATTAGTTTTTGATTATTCAATTGTCCTTGAGTCCTCTGAAAAAGAATTACTTCTAAAAAAGTGAATTTGAACCAGCTAATTGTGTTGCATCGGTCGATCATTCAATAATTCAGAGACTCATGTTCATCTTCTTCTTTTGTGGTTTGCAAATTAGATCAACTGACAATCTAATTATTCTTAATTTTGATTAAGCCTTGTATAGTGGGGGTAGACAATGACAAATCTTTCCCCCAGTTTTTAGGATTTTACTTGGTCATATGATTTTGAAGTTGACTATACTCTTAACTGGATTTGAATTTTTTGAAGCAGAACTCCAGTATTTACTGAAGTAGTAGTTGGGGAGAATGGAGAGGGTGAAGTGCCGCCTCCCGAGAGGTCTTTCTGGGCTAAATATGTGAGTTCAAATATAGAGATACCATTATTTTTCGTCTTTTTCTTTGGAAAATTTGTGTAAGAGCGAAAAAGCCATATACATATTTCTTACCCTTGTTTGTATTCCTCTCAGTGGATGTACTTGATCCCTCTTGGGCTTATTGTCATGAACGCCATCACCCAAGCCATGAACATGGCTGAAGAACAGGGTAATGGACAACCGGGCACTCAAACGCAGCAGGCAGTGGCAGGAGCTCAACGTGGTCAGCCTACTGCAGTGCGAAGAAGATAACTCTTTCTTAGTAATTTTCTAGAATGTATCTTTAGCGAAACCTTTCCAATTTATGTACTCTATTTTTAACCTTTCATCCTTTAGTTCATCTTCGTCCCCACCCCACCCGCCCTGCCGACAAGAGAAGTGGATACAGCCTTTAGTTGTCTTCATATAGAGCTTGGATTTCAATGAAATACCTGTTTGGGGGTTGCAATGGGTAAAAAGTGCATACACGTATTTGCCAGTATCCTCGAATTATGAAATGGCACACGGAACCACTTGGCACTTTTGAGCTTAAGTCTTCTTCTATTTTTATCTTTTCTTGAATATTGATGTCAGTTTTCTATGGGGATTTGTATTGTTGGTCTGCAACCTCTTTTCTATGTAACAAGAAGTTGGTCTTCAAGTGATATTTTTTGGTAATGCATCTTCAACTTTTCAAGTTTGTAGCAAGTTAGTTTTCAATGGATGGAATTCATCTATTTAACCACTAAAAGGATACGTGATTGTCACTTTTTAATGCGCAAAGTCGATAAAGAGTTGATCTTTATAAAAATCAAAAAGAAAATGGAAAGAAAAATAATTCAAATAAAAAGGGAAAAGATCCATCTATATTCAATCCTCATCTTTTGAAAATAGTATTCTAAATGTTGTTCATGTTTGGCAAATAAGTAATTACATGATAAAATTTTGCTAAAATTTATCGACTTTTAACCGGTTAAACTTTAATTCCAAACAAATATTTTCATGAGATCCGCAATTTCATAAACTTTTAACGAAAAATTTCACAGTCCCTATAACTTCTAGGTTAATCAAACAGTAGCCTATTTCTCTTCATGGTTTTGAGGAAGCTCTGTCTTCGGAGCTCCATAAATCATCTGTAAGAACCCGCAAATTAACATTCATGGACGGGTACCCTAACCACGCCAAGCTCATTTTATCCTCGTCAAATGTCCATCGACAAGGCCATTCGTCCCAAGTCTTAATATCCTTCAACTTCTCAATCAGATCATTCGGTAGCACTGCGTGTGAGACGACCTCTCGCGAGACTACTATTGATTCCTCGGTTTCCGATGCCATTCTATCTCGTTCTTTAAACAGACACAATGTGGCTAGCCTTAGAAGTGTCTTCTAATATTTCACCTATCTTCCCTCTATATATACAAGCATCAATACCGCAAAAAAATTCCATATTTGGTAAAAAATAAATGGCAAGGTAATATACAAGGTATGTTACTTTTTATCATCAGATAAACAAGGTAAAAGCCAATTGTCAAGATTATGCACTTACCATTCATATATCTGGCAAGTAAATTTGCCCTATTATGCAGCTCATATATATTTAATGTACGGTATTGGACCCTGTTGTAGAAATAGAGAAGATAATTTTTTGACCAATTTCTTATTTGATTGAGTTTAATAGTGTAAATTAGCTATGAAATATTCAATACATGTTTGGTATGTTCAATATTTTTCTTTCCTAAATTTTGCCCATTCAAAATATAATATCAGCGTAATCACCAGGGATGACAATTCTAACTATTAAAATCGAAAACCTCATTTAACCGAACCGAATGGGGCAAAAAAAATCGAACCGATTACCCCGTTAAAAAAATTAATTGGGCAATTGGGCTTTCTATTATTCTTTCCCAAAATTAATTGGGCAATTTTGACAATTGGGCTTTTCCAAAATTCTGGCTCAATTAACATTACTAATAAACCCTTAACTCAGTAACCTAACTCTAACTCTACACGTTAAAATTGAAAATTAGAAACCAAACTTACAAAACACTCGTCCACTCCACCAATGACCCAAATC
>CAIGRK010377601.1:0-11431 GCA_903798315.1 Fraxinus greggii | reverse complement strand
AACTTTTCCCCTTTTATGGTAAATTCATTTCTCTCACTGTATCTCTGAAGTTTTACAGTGGAAGAAGTTCCAATCATGCTATGGGCACAAGTGCCAGCTGACAGCATTTTGTAATTAGGGTCCAGGACCATGAAAGGGGAATCAGATTTTAGCGAGATTGTTGACTTAGGTCTAAAATCAGTTAGCTGCAGAGGATCACACATTAAATTCTTAGGATCCTCAGCCAAAAGGAATGCTTCTTTCAAGAGCTCCATAGCACTTAACCTCTGAGATGCTGGAACCAAACATTTTTCTATGAACTGTTTCACTTCGAGGCACTTAACTTTATTCAGAGCAGCTGGTTTTATGCCCTGCAGTAAATTGATTAAGATGATAAATGAGTTACACTTCCATTATACGAGGAAGGTGCTTTTTAGGATCTTTCTAAATCGCACAGTATAGCGGTGGACAATGAACTTACTGAAGTGACCTTCTTGTATATCTGTGCTTGATTTTTACATTCACTATATGGGTATTCACAGGTAATCAACTCTAACATACACATTCCAAAAGAATAAATGTCGACCAGCTCGTTATATTCTTCTTCATAAAGCTCTGGGGCCATGAACTCGGGAGTACCTGTGAGAAAATCAAAAGGGCAGACAACTTTAGAGGAGCAGGCTAAATAAAAGTGGCAAAATCTCTCTCTAAGAAAAGCAATTACCAATAACACTTAGAGCAATAGGTTGGTGCATAATTGTGGCCAATCCAAGATCTCCAATTTTAACTTCTCCATGATTCCCATTAACAAAAATGTTATCACATTTTAAATCTCTATGAATAATAGGTGGACTGTGAGTGTGCAGATAATGTAAACCTCGCAGGATCTGCCTAGCCCAGTTCTTGAAGGCCTTTAAATCAATGTTCTTATGCTTCTTACGGTACCTAAATCATAAGGAAAAAAATAAAATAAAATTTTTTTCTTAGCAAGAAAAAAGTAGGAAAAAAAACATTAAAGTGAACAGCTCAAATAGAATAGGAAGTTAGGAACCAAGACAATGAGACAACACTTACTGCCTCAAACTTCCTGAGGTGAACAACTCAGTTATCATGTTAATAGTTTTGTTCTCGTCATCCACCCAAGAGGCATATGACCTTATAATGTTTTCATGTTTCAGGGTCCTCAACAGGTGAACCTCAGAATATAACCTCTCCAAATGTTCAGGTGATTGCAGTACATCATCAATGTTCACTTGGTTCCAAGCAACTTCTATTCCATCAATTTCATCAAACCCCTTGTAGCTACAAAAGAGAGCGAGCAGAATTAAATTTTGACAGGCAGATGAATAATCACACTTGTTGGATAACACAGTTCCTAAATGTGACAAACTAGTTCATAAGCAGAGAAACAGAAGATGGTCTAGGAAGCATACACATTCTTGAATGCTCCTCTCCCAAGGATTTCATTATACTGAAGAAAGAAACAGAAAATGGTAATAAAACGACCAAAGCCCAAAAAATTAAGCAAGATAAATAAATAAAGAAGAATACAGCAAGCCAGTATTATGAATTCATTTTTCATACATGCATGTGCACACTTTTGTAGATATTCTTTCTTGTAAAGCTGTAGGGGGGCTTAACTTTTAAAAAGATTCATATTCTCCTAAGTTGCTATTCAATTACATAATATTATTGCCAAACATAGTCACCAGTTCTAAACTAATCAGAATTCCAGAGACATCACTAAAAGCAATTTTTGACTCACAAAGATAAATTATAATAAAATTATGAATTATGATCATGAAAACTATAAATAGAGTCTGTCCCGTGCTCAAATCAACTTAACAGGCAATTGTCCAATAGAGAAGATGCCTTCGAACATTATATTTTATGAGATTTTGAAACAAAAGAGAAAGATAATTACACATATTAAACGCACATATCAATATTATCCTTTTCACATAAACGTGTGAATATGAGTACATATTGATCATTCATATCTCATCAATGATTAACATATATCTTCTGCTAAATAACAAGAATGCTTGGCTATGGACTTACTGGCAAGTAGTGATGGTTCAAAAATTAATAACATTACATATTTATTGAATTTAAGCGCAGTTACTGAAATTAAAGAAACCGGAAAACAACAGAAAACATTATAGAAAAATTTCTAATAATTTATACCTAGCTTTGAAATCAGAAAACAACACAAAACGTTATGGAAAAATTTCTACTAATTTATACTTAGCTTACACAATCTAATTCAATGCAGGGACATGAAAAATAAAACAAGAACACTACACAAAGCTTTATTCTATTAAAAATGAATAACCAAATAAACTCAAAATAAAAGCTTTTATGTAGCTAAACAACGAACACCAATGCAAAGACTTCAAACCTAATTTGTTTGTATTAAGAATGTACCCGAATGTAACGCTTGTCAGGGGAAGTTTCTACAACATCAGACTCAGTAGGTTCCATCTTCGGTTTCTCACTCCTCCACACAATATCCCCACAATTCATACCCAAAAAAATAAAAAAATATAATCCAGAAAAACGAAAAAAAAATGGAAGCCTAATTGAACTGTACAATTATGATTCTAGTTAAAGAAGGAAATGTTCAGAGAAGGCTTCACATGCAATGGAAAATGTGTCGATGCCCGACCCAAATTGAAATGGACATCCAAAGAAATTCAGTTGCAGTGAATGTAAGGAAGAATACGAGTTCGACTTATCTTTTCTTCCAATTACCCTATCCATCTCATTTAATTCTTCAACCCCGAAAATAAAAAAGCAAATTATAAAAATATAGAAGTTGATTGGGACAAAGAACAAAGAATTAAAGCATGAGATAGGAAACCCTAGAAATCGAAAAACAAACCCTATTGACAATTGAAATAGGAAATTGAAAAGAGAGAAATTATAAAACCTAGATACAATTGATTAATGGAAAATGATGGATGAATCAACACATATAACGCTAAGAGGGGAATTTCGTTTCGATTTGCTGCGGAAAACATGGATTTATTTATTTATTTTTTTTTTCCCCGTAAATTGCAAATATATAGAAGAGATTGGATTTTGGGAATTAATTGGCGTCAACAAAGCACGAGAATCAAAGAATATAATGCGATTTACTACAACGCTTTTAAGTGTTATCCAAGAGTAAAACCAATTTTTAAATCATTAAAATCCTAATCTACACAAACCATGTATAAAAAGGTGTCGTGGTGTAGTTGGTTATCACGTCAGTCTAACACACTGAAGGTCTCCGGTTCGAGTCCGGGCGACGCCATTTTACATTTTCGACTTTTTCATTATAAATAAATTTTTTGTTCAAACTTCTATATTTTGTCTTTCCTATTTTCCCCCGTTTTCGTTTTCTTTTGGACTCTTTCTTTTAGTCTTGAGCAAATTTCTTAAATTTAGATGGAAAGCGTTACGGAAAGTAAATCTTGAAAAAAAAAAACTTTTTCTTTTTTAAGTGAATGTATCTATGTAATTATCATAAACCCGAGGATCTATGAAGCTTGTGTAATTTGTTATTTAAATTTTCATTCCCATATGTGTGTATGTAAAGGAATTGAAATTATCGACTTTTAAAGTATCGCACATTAAAAAGAGAAGCGAATATTCCAATCAATCATTACAGTTCTTCTTCCAAAATCTAACAAACATCGCTACTTCGCTCACTAACAAGGTCAGCAGCAACATCAATTTCAACGAAGAAAATTTTGCCTCCTTAATCTTTCTTCTTTAATCATATCTCGTACTTTTCAATCCAACTGTATGTTCCCTCCTTTAGTAAAATGTTACAAACTTCGCACGTTCCCAAAAAATTTATTTTTATTTACCTTATCATTTCACATGCCACATCAACAGTCCGTACAAATACATTGTTCGTTATTTGACGCCTCTGCAAAATTGAATATGCAATAAAGCCAAATATCAACAATGCGGGATCAGGAAGGATCTCGTTACTTGTATCATAGTTGTATCTATCAGAAAAACACATCAAAGGAAATTCCCTACAAAGTTTCATCTTGGACTACTAGATTTGGTTGACGTTATTCTCATGAATTTGATTCAACGAAAAGGCTCGCCTGAGGATGTAATTTTGCTTCTTTCAGGGAGAAAGGAAGTTTGTCAGGGCCATAGACAGTGCGAGGAAAGTTGGACGCGAGGCTGTAGCTCTCGAATTCTAAGCAACCCAAAGAATCAACATAGTCGTACAGTGTTTGTATAGTTGCTGTAGAATGAAACCTTCTCTCCTTGCGCTCTCCATTTGGAAAACGAACCAAAACCTAACAAATGGGAAGAACCATGAACATCAATTTCATGCAAGTTAGTTCTTTTACATTTGAAAAGAAATGATCTCTTGGTCAATGGAGTTATAAATAGAAATTTTTACATCATGTCAATCCACACCACAATGATGTTACAAAGTAAATAGCACGAAGCACTTCACTCGATAGTGTATTGATTTAAATTCTGTATCAAGTGTTATTCTCCTAAATCATCCTTGAATATAAATCTCGTGACTTTTTCCATGTTAAACGTAAACAAAAACTGGCCATTTTCTAATAGTAGTCTTAAATAAGTGAAATTAATCCAGAACAAGATACTTACTTGAGTAACATCCGGTCCTTTCTGAGGTTCTGCACCTAGAGATATAGCTTTCTCTTCACGCATCTTAGCTATTGCAGCTTCTTTTTCAGCAGCTTCACGTGCAGCACTTTCCCGTGCCTCTTCCTCATCTTTCCTTTTCTGCTGAGCTTCAGCAGCCTCACGTTCCAACTGTTCTTCTTGTTCTTTTCTCTGACGCTCCCTAGCCTAGTGTAGGACATATAGTTAAAGAAATGTACTACTAAAAAGAAAAAAATAAAAATGCCGAGAGAATGAGGACATATAGTTAAAGAAATGAACTACTAAAAGAAAAAATAAAAATGCCGAGTGAATGAGGACATATAGTTGATGGCTGTGGCCGAATAAGTTGAACTACATACTTGATCGGCTTCAAGTGCTACTCGGAAGGCAGCATCCTGTTCCTCCCTCAAACGCAAGTTGCTTCTTCTTTCTTCTGCTTCAAGCCTGGATGAAACGAGAACAGGAGCACTTTCTTCAAGCACTCTCTGCAGTATAGTGAGCATTTCTTCAGGAGATTTTGGTCCCTCAACCTGCACAAATTGAGTCAACCAGGTAAACAAGTCAATATTGTAATTAGCATACCGTATCTGTCTGTAAGAGAATAAAATTTTTCCAAATGATTTGAGATATCTCCCCTTGCTTTGATTTTCATTTTAATTTCTCAAACAAGATGCAAATATATGAGACAAATATACATAATAGAATTAGACAACACAGAACATCTAAACAGTGACAAATTTTCATTATCTTAATTGCCTATTGCAAGGTTTCAGGGAATAATAAAGTTAGAAGAAAAGATCCACCAGACAACGTTCATCTCAGGATTCAAAGGAATCTTAAATACAGGATAAAAAATAAAGCATCAAATTAGTCGATCCCCCTTTAGCCTACTTTTTCCATAATGCACGGTGACATTTGACTCCCACAATAAATATTTTAGAAGTTTGATTTTATTGAACACTCTAATCAAGCATAGTCTTTACTTCAACATACACCAAGACGCAAGCAGAATACCCCTGTACTAAACCTTACAAATGGTGGTTGCAAAATATGTAATCAGATTAACAAAATTAAGAACAGGCATATAATGATGCCAAATGAATAAGATGAATCTGATAGAGTTCAGTAAACCTCAAGCCTCAAATTCAAACTTATTTTATAAATCAAGATACATAAAAATTAAGAACTAACGTCATCATAAAAACAATCCACAAAAATATGCAAGTGGAGATGGAATTATAACTTCAGGGATGACATCCAATTCCTCTTCCTGAAAGAGTCCAGAAGATGTAGCAAGGCACCAATTTACATACCATCCCAACCCCTTCCCTTCAACCAAGATTTTTCCAACACACATTTATCCAGTAACAGTGTAGCTATGAGTCTCCAGCCAGACATACTGCAATGCACAGAAGATGGATGGCATCCTCCCAGGCTCCTTGCACATGGAAACACCAAATTTATCCAAGTCCTTTTACTCCAAAGGCAATCAGCACTAAGAACGCCACCTAGAAGCAACCCAGTCACAGAAAAAGACTCACTTCGGAGATTTTCTGTTCTAAATCACTTTCCTCAGAAAATTTATCGAAAATTTATCACAGGCCAACTCATAAATATCCTTTTTCCCCTTCCAAGACTATCAGCAGTAACAATTTCTATATAGACACCTACTTGATATGATTTTTCTACAATTATTTTTCCTTGTACTGGGTTTGATTCCACCCTTACATGGGACTATTCCATGTATAAAATTCCCATTTTCAATTGGTTCAGTCTATGCCCACCCCTATTACTTTCAGAAGACATTGAAATATAAAATAAGTGAATCATAGCTCATGTTTCATCACGGGACAAGCAAAGCGTGAAACAGACTCTAAAAACTTGAAATATCCTAATAACGTATAACCGACACTGATGCAAATATTTAAGTTGTAAACCAAATGCTAAGTTAACTGTCATATTAGAACAATCATATCTCACACCTTCCATAAACAATGTGTCCTAATCAATTCCAAAAAGCCCAAAGAAGTTAAAAAAAAAAAAGGAGGGGAGGACAACAAAGGGATCATTGTATACAACAAACATTAAATACTATGTATTTAATATCTATTTTCAGATCTAAGAGATAAGGTAACAGATGACTTCAGAATTCCCCGCATCCAAAATGTAAAAAAAAAGTGAAAGAAACTCACATCAAATGGTAAAGACAAAAGTAAAAAAGATTTAAACAATTAACATAGGTGTTCATTAAAATTCTTCAGACAAGTAAAAATATACAATCATGCAAATAAATTCACATAATTCATAGCTCTCTTTGTGCATTTAATAAACTCACTAAATCCATGGATAAAATAAAATTAACCAAACCCATCCATCTATATATATAAAAAAATAATAATAATAATAATAAAATAATAATAATGATAATATCCTCATCACTAAAATTTCAAGAGGAGTGCATCACCTATCAATGCCTATAAGGGGGCAGGGATATCCAAAATGATTCACCAAACCCATCCATATACATAAATTCTCAATTTCTAGTTTTTTCATCACTGCAAATAAATCAGTATCCAACAAAATCTCAGTAGAAGTATATTCTACTAAGTACTAACTGAAATTGGTAAAAAATAAGTATTAACCAAAGTTTAATGCCAGATACAATACTATATACCTGTTGTAGCAGCGCAATCCTCTGGTTTGTGGAAGCCATAACCACTCCACAGAAGGGGAATCTGGAAGCTTTCAAGCTATTACTCATCTTAAATCCTTCACTGGCCTTAACGCTCCCACCCCAGGCCACAAAATTTTCATTGACAAACTCTGTTAATGTCTCATTACACAAAGTCCTTCCACAGAATGCAGGTGTGTCAGGATGCTCTGGCGAGTGCAAGTAAACAAACAAAAGCTTGTAAGCATGCCTCGACCTCTGCAGCGCGTCCATGAAACTCTCAGCCACAAAATTCGGCCTCATTCTCCCATAATCCCTCTCAAAACTCGACACAAAGTCCATGGCATCCGACGTGGACTGAGACGCTGGCACCAACGGAGTAGTACCAGCGCGGCCCGAATTATTAAGCCCGATCATACTGAGCGAATACGACAAGAATCCACTCGCCACCCATATACCGAGCCCAACTGCACCAGAAATCAACCCTAGACTACCCGAAATGATAGAAAACGGGAGCGTTACCAATTTCCAGACAACGCCGGGGGGTTGATTATTGCCGTTCGCCGCCAGAACTAAGCCAGCGTCTTCAGTTTCTTGATTTGTATTTGCGGTGGCGGACCCGGACGCGGCAGCGGGTCGATGGTTGTCGGTGGACGTCATAGAAGAAATGGCTTGTTCGAGGTCCCATCCGTGAGCTGAGAGAATTTCCGTACACAAATCGCGGTCTTCGATTCCCGTGATCGCTTGAAAATACGCCAATTTATCTGCAACATCCCCCATTTCTTGTGATTTTTGATTTATATGTAGATGCGTATCTATATAAGTGAGAATCTGTACAATGGGGAAATTAGGGTTTTATAGCTGATTGGATTAGATTGATGTAGAGACTGCTTTTTGTGTTATGAGGGGGTTCAATTGTTTAGTAATAGACTTCGACGAGAATATTGTTGACATGAAGGACGTGTTCGATAGAGATTAAAATTTGATTAAAATTAAAAAATTAGTTGTTATTGTTGACTTTTATTAGACGAGTGAGATCCAATAACGACTATATTTTTAATTTTCATTGACTTTTAATCTCTATCGAACAAGCACGAAATATCATCTAATTCCTTGGATATCTTGGAATTCACGAGACTGCCATTCCTGGAGCTCACCAAATCCTAGCTCCAGGAGACTAGGACTCCAATTTCATTTTAACCACTCGAATTTTTTTCTTCAAACTCATCACTCAAGTTTGAATTTTATTTCATTTGATGACTAATAAAAATCTAAAGTAAGATCAAAGATGTGTCATTTCGTCCTTGGTTAGAGAGAGATGCTCTCAAGTTCTAGNTTTTCATTGACTTTTAATCTCTATCGAACAAGCACGAAATATCATCTAATTCCTTGGATATCTTGGAATTCACGAGACTGCCATTCCTGGAGCTCACCAAATCCTAGCTCCAGGAGACTAGGACTCCAATTTCATTTTAACCACTCGAATTTTTTTCTTCAAACTCATCACTCAAGTTTGAATTTTATTTCATTTGATGACTAATAAAAATCTAAAGTAAGATCAAAGATGTGTCATTTCGTCCTTGGTTAGAGAGAGATGCTCTCAAGTTCTAGAGAGAGAAACACTCACTAGGTTGCCTTGGATTCCTGCATTCTCTTTTCTGTTCGTGCTAATTACATCACTATAATATTAACTCAACTATTGGTTCTTTCTTGATTTTACGTAAATCTTTATGTGAAATCGAATGCAGTTGCTTGGTTTTCTCCCTTGGTTTTGTTTGCTATATGGTTCAGATTGGATTACTACTCAGTTTGGTCTGTGTTTTAGTTTGACGGAGGTTCTGGGATTCTTGGAGTGGCCGTGGAGATCTGGGGCTTTGGTTTTCTCCCCCTTGTTCTGGTCTTCTTCCTCCTCTCCTTGGTTTTCTTGGTTTTCTTGCTTTTGAGTTTGGAAGATTGGGTGCTTGGTGCGTCGTCACCTGGGGTCTGCATCCCTCTTATCTCTGGCCTTGTTCTAGATGCAGTTTGCTGATAGAGCTATTGGTGTTCTTACCTTCTGTTGTCCGGTTTTGCTTTCTCTGGAAGTTCTGGGTTTCTTATTCTTATTCTTGAAGGTTGCATATATCGTGTGTCTACAGGCGGTCGATCTTAATTTATTTTTAAATTAAGATTGTATCTGCTTTTTTGAAGTTGGATGGATCACGTGACTGCATATTCGAATTTTCTGCTGACTTCTTTGGTAATACTTGCACTCTTTCTGGTTTACCTGGGGGATATTCTCCTTGAATTGGCCACCTGCCTGCTGTGGGATTTTCTTGGTTACCTTCCCCTCTGCACGTGATTTTTTTCTCTGCTGGATTCACGTGGTTAAGTCCTTGGACAGTGTTTATCTTGGGTCTGTGGGCTTTTGGGCTGGCAATCCTGCATTGTCTTGTGGGCTGTTCTTTTTCTAGATTGGGCCTTCGGTTACTGGACTGTTGGGTTTGTTTCTGGGCCTTTTTTCTGTGATTTTTTCTCTGAGCCTCTCTTTTATTCTTTTGGGCTCTATCCGATTATTTCTCTAGCCCTTTTGGGATGTTCTTTGGTCTTCTTTTAGACATGGGTAAGAAGAAATCCTCCTCCCATCTTTCTGGGCCTGCTGCCCGTTTTGTGAAATCTCCTGGGCCTCCTCCCTTGGATTCCTTTAGTAAGAAGTATTCTGGATTTAACTCGGGGCCTGCCTCCCCTATTATCCAATCTCTCCCTGATGCTCGAGAGAAGGATAAGGATTGCCTTTTGCATGGTAATAAGGCACTTATGGGGATAGCTCCTCTTCTGGATGAGCATACAAAATCCCCAAGTGTCTCCTGCACTCTTGGTACTGAGGACACGGATTCGGATGTCTCAGTAATGAAACCTCAAAGGGATAACAATGAAGAAAAATGAAACAATACCAATGGTACCAAGGTACCTTGGGTTAACCTTTTCAAAGATATTCGGGCTTGTGATGATAGTTTAAAGCTTGAATCCTTTGACAATCCATCGGACGAGGTAGTCATCGAAGAGTCGGAAGTAGATGACATTAAGAAAGCTTGGGGTTTTGGCCTCATTGGTTTCTTTGTTGGCAGATTTCCGGGCAAAGTTGCACTCCTTAAATTGTGCGCCTCTTAGAAAGTCAATTATCAATATTGTGTTCACTCTAGTGGATGGCTAGTTTTTAAATTCGAAACGGATGCGGAGAGGCGTAGTGTTCTACACGGAGGGCCCTACTTTGTGTTCGGTAGGCATTTATCTCTTAAATCATGCCTAGCTTATTTGGATTTGATGATAAGGAGGTCAGCTTGATGCCAGTTTGGATTAATCTCCCCAAGCTAACTTTGGAGTTATGGAATGTAAATGTGATGGGGAAAATTGTTTCCAAAGTTGGAAAGCTTATCTCAATCGACAAAGTCACATCCTCTAGAGGCAGGTTATCTTTTGCTAGAGCACTTATGGAGGTGGATGCGTCTAAGGAGCTGGTGAGGGTAGTTAAATTGAGACTTCATAACGGCAAATTAAGGGAGCAAGAAATTGTTTACGAACATGAGCCTAAATTCTACAATTTGTGTAATGCTTTTGGACACGCTACTTTTGGATGTGTGCACAAAAACCTAAAGCAAGGGGATAAGGGTGATGCGGTGCAACTTGGACAGGATGTTGGAAAAAATGTGACTAAGGAGACTACGATCAGACACAACCAACCTGCCTTGAAAAGGACACTTACCGTGAAGGCTAATTCTGCCCGGACAGATTGCTGGCAGCACTATAGGAGAGACCAATGCAAAAGCTAATGGCAAATCAACTCTGAAACAGGTTGAAATTATTCAGGGCACTGCTTCAACCTCTAATCAGGCAAGTGTTGAGATACAAGATATTAAACAGCTGTATGAAGTGCCTTGTGACACCACGGCTGATGAGCAGAATGTACACGGGGAGGGGGATTTCTGTGTAGTTGTGCACGAGAAAAAATCTTCAAAAAAGAAGTTTAATGCAGGTACGATCAATGATGGATTGGACCCCCCCTAAGGCACAGGGAACCTCTACTGCATCCATTACTAATGGAAAATCTAAAGTCAAGCTTACGGAGCATAGAATGGTGACTAAAATTATTGATAA